>OX454421.1:34271757-34482090 GCA_949715475.1 Microchrysa polita
TTATTTATTGCCGTTTTTCTGGCTGCAACCTATTTAGCCGGATTTTTAGCGGTTTTTTAAATTTTCGGTTGACAACACGGTTCACCTATATGCAAGCCCCCAAGAAAAAAAAATTACCTACGCCCTTGTGTTCTCATTTATTATGTGTGAATTGCGTGAAAAAATGGCGACAATGGTTTTTTGTTCATGTTCACTTTGGAATAACGCATATAGAATGTATTAGCATGGGTTCACTAAGGTCTTAGCAAATTAATTGGAGAAATTCGTCGGTTTTTAGGGCTCTTTTTATTTACAGTATACCAGGCGCGCACACAGGAGATTGGGGGCCCGGGGCCCTTTTGAAAAAAAAATGACTTCTTGGTGTGCTGTAACTCCTTTTTAGCATAGCGCGTTAACGACTAGCGTGTGTAGTTTTCAACGTTTCTACGACAGGTTTTGATTCATTGATTGTCAGCTATACTACTTCCTAGCCGCAATTTCTTTGTGGATTATTCTACAATAAGAATTTTTATCATATTTTTGAATAATATAGACACATGCGGCGGGTCATGCTGAGAAGCGAAATTCGTTCGTTTATGAGTCAATATGACAGAGTGGTGACCCAACAGACTCGGCCGCAGGGCACGACAAAGAAAAAGGAAATATATGCAGGATGGAAATGTTATAATAACATTAATTAATTATGCAGCAGATTACAGATATTTGTCATAAGTCACTCATTTTCTATACACATATCTGAAATCTACTATATGATTAATTTTATTGATTATATTTTCTTGCCTTTAAGGTACTGAACTCCTGAATTATATCATCGTATTTCATAGCGCTGGCTTTTTCGTTTTCGATGGAGATTGACAGTAAATGATTCAGTCTGTCCTCAGCCATTGTCGATCTTAACCTGTTCTTGATTAGAGCTAATTTGCTGAATGCTCTCTCTCCGGAAGCTACAGATGGTGGAAGCACTAGCAGAAGCCGAAGAGCTATACATATTTGTGGCGGAATATTTTCATAGCCACATGAACAGAGAAGATTAAGAAGTTCGAAGGCAGAAGTTTTGTGCCATTTCATTATATTTCTTATTTTTCTTAATAAAGCAATCTCTTGCCTTAAATCACCCTCCACTAAATCATTTGGATATGCCTTTTGTAAATCATGTGGGAAACATCCGGGGTGCCATCAACAATAATATAGAATAATATCTGGAAGATCTGACATCTTCCAGTATGGATTGGAGTATTTTGTTCCAACACAATTCCAAAAACTCATTTTGAGTGTGCCAAGACAAATAATAAGCCTGCATTCGTTTGCCAAATCTAGCAGTTTCAGCAACATTAGACAAGTGGTGTTTAACCCTCGGGTGGTTCAGTGGGGTCTGACAGACCCCAGAGAAATTTAAATCTTAAAATTTTCATAGAAAAACTTTTTGAATGTTATTTTGATGCAAATGTAATTTAAGTATGTGTCACATACGTTCATTTAAGCATGAATTTGTTTGAATTTGTGATTTTGTTAATAAGTTATAGCACTTTGAAAGTGCTCTGGGGTCTGTCAGACCCCACGAACTATTTACGTATGCCTTTTTACAAAAGTAAATTTTTCGTTCTGTTGGAAATTTCCAAAGTATGTTATTTGGAAAACGATAAAATGTAATAATAATAGTCGGGAACGGTTGAAACTTTGTAATTAGAGTACATTTGGGAAATTAAATATGTTAATTTTGAAAGAAATGGAAAATTTAGGGTGTTTTGAATTAGGAGTTTTTAAATTTTTTACTCAATTCATTCAAAATTATGCCGTTTTTTACCTGGTTTTCATCTCCTTTCACTATTGTGTCATTTCTTTATGTTTTTTAAGTCAAGACATAAATTGATGACTTTTATGAGCGTAATAATTAGGTGGGTATTTTACATAATACATAAAGCTTCCTCAGCGAACTTGGCTATACACTTGTCGAACCTCTTCTAAGAAGGAGGAAATCAACGGGCAATATTCGCCGAAGAACAGTGCAAACTATTGAAGACATTTTGTGCATTGTTCAGCTTGCCCCCCCCCCCCCTCCCCCCTTTGGGGGCTGATGACCCAGTTCCCCCAATGTGGTCAGATGGTCCCCCAAAGAGGCAAAAATGTTTTCTATGCCCACGAGCAAATGATCGGAAGACAAAATACAATTTTATCGAGTGCAAAAAGCCAATTTGCGAAGACCATCGAGGAAAAAGCTGTGAAGAAGAATGCTCTGAATATTGATTAACTTTGGATCCCGATTTAAGAAAAAATATTAACCTTAGCTAAAAAAATGTTGATGTACTTATCTTTGTTAATTAGTATTAAATACGTTTTGACTAATAAAAATAAAATTTTGTTAAAATTTTAGTTTTTATATTGATTTATTTGTGATAAGTTCAAATTACCCTCAAATTTGACACCACCTAATTTTTTCTTCCACATACCAAAAGCTACTGTCCGAATTCCACTTTTTTTATATACCACTTAACCAAAAGGTTTCACAGTTACTCCTAGCTCAAACAAATGTGCCAAAAAAGCAAAAATTTAACTTTTAGAGCGATTTTTGCCTTGGGGTCTGTCAGACCCCACTGAACCATTTACGTATGTAAAATTTACCTGAACCATCCGAGGGTTAATATCTGGAGAATAGTTCGCGACCAACTGCAGAAAGCAAAAGACCAGATTTTCCATTTTCCACCGAATAATCTTCACGATGTCCTCGAAAAGAAAGGTCGTTCCTTCCGAGATAAAGAATAACGACAAGAACGGCTGTTAAAATTTTTTTTTCTTAATTTCTTCTTCTAAGAGGGATAGAGCTATTTTGTCAATGGTGGTGCGTTTCGACAATCTTTGGGTAAGCTCCTTCCATTTAATGTATAGGTCCTTGTGTATGGGATTCCGATCATGCTCCTCAATCTTTTCATACATTTTTTTCCAATTGTCCGACATGCCAGATTGTTGACAAAGATGTGACAAATTCGATTCAGACGCTTTCATAAGGCAACAAGAAAAACAGTACAATGCCTGCCCTGCTGGACTCCAAACCAACCAGTCTCGAGAAATTTTTTCTTTATTGAACAGTTCCTTATAAAAAATATTTACCGGAAATGGTCTGCCAGTAGAATCTCTAGGGAAAATTTCAGGAAGTTTAGGAGGCCCTTTCAAAGCTATAAGATCAATTTGTCTAGCATCCATATGACTATGCATGAATAAATAAGGATCGTTCTCTATAACCGATTCAGAATTGAGATCAGCACTATTACTACAAGAAGCACCATATAAATTTTCTTTTTCGGTAACCAATTTGGGATCGCTACTTTCCCCATTGCCATCCGATAGATTTAAACTTACAGTTTTCGGGCATTGAGGCATTGCCGTTAGAATTACATTAGAAATAACTTCCGGTTTTTCTACTACAGTCTTTGTACTTACATTTTCTGTATCCTGCGTTGCGTTTAATGCACTACTAGACTCACCATATACCGAACACTCGCTATCAGGTTTTTATTTTTTCAAATAGTCATCAATTGTCCTTCTACCATGCTGATCTCGAAGTTCCTTTTCCTTTTTGAATTTCCGCTTCTGTGCTCCTGAAGAGTATTTTCGGTTCATCTATTCACATAAACACAAATTAGAAAAAGTTAGCACGAAATATACCCGGTTTATGAAAATCAGTATAATTATATGCACATATCTTGTGTACAGAGGAAATTAAGAAAAACGAAGTAACACACGACGTTATATCGGAAAATCTTTTGTAGACCTAACACTTAACACAATTCAAATCTCAAAGTATTCAATTACGCGCTGAACGTAGACAAATAGTAGTAGGATGAAAATGAAACGAATTGGCTAACGGTAAATTTCTTGAAATTCCGAAAAACACACGACCCAACTTGTTGTGCGATAGCAGCTTTCGGCAAGATACGAGAATTTGTTCTCCACAAGTATTCTTAATGCATTCGTAATTTGGATCTTCGTTAAATTAGGTCCAATTCAGATAAAATGCAACAAACAGAAGCAGCGATAGTGATAGCAATATATTAAAAATACCGGCGTACAGAGGGCTGCGCCCGCAATACGAGGTTTTTTTTAGAATTTTAATGCATAGTGAATATTTTTTGTACATATATTTTATAAGCAATAAATAAGTATTGTGCACAACATTAATGAAATGCTTCCTGTAAATCTATTTTTGGATTGGTCTAAATATACACGTTCCAGAATGAAAGGCTACCGCCTTTTTTAATAGATTTACTATTCACCCAGTTTGTATAAAAGTACTCCAAGGCAAATCTAAAGGCATTTTTCGATTTAAGATTTCTGATAGCCTTTGACCAAAAAGAAACTCAGGCAAACGTAAGGATGGCTTGGCTTTATATATGAACTGAATTATTAGCTGTAAATCTACTGTTTTAATCAAGGAAAAGCAACCTTATATAAAATGATTCCATTGTGTTCCCTGTCATAAGAGCCAACGCAAGCTTTCCTATGAGTATTGAACAAGTATACTTTTGCAGCTATTCAGGGACACCCTGTTAACTTGGTTCTACTAACTTCAAAAATTTTTGTGGCAAACACTATTACCATTCTATGCATTTCCACCAAATTTCATGTTCATAGTTTCATCAAATTAAAAGATATGCATTGAAGAAATGCATTGAAGAAATGCTTAAGAGGCTTGCATTGTGAAAGGCCCTTACTAAATACTTATTTGGCTATATTTCCGGTTTGGGTACAGTTATTCGGATGAAAATTCGTAGACATATTCCATATGTAATTTTCTAAAAACCCTTAGCAAAATTTTCATATTTGGAAACCTAAGAGGGGCTACACACGAACAAATTGAAATTTTACAAATTTACTGTTATTACTGACCCTGTGGCGCGGGTCAAGAATAGTGCCTCCGTCTTTCCCGACGTGTCGTAAGAGGGGACTAAAGGGACAGGAGAGAATAAAACTCTCCAGCTAAGGAACGATACAGAGCTGAATACCGTTCGCTCCAAAAAGGCGTTCAAAGGAGTGTTAGGCGTGATAAGCGCAATAATATCAACGCGCTTGCGAAGGAGGCAGAGGATGCGGCTATCCGCGGTGACAGTGGAACACTCTTCAAGCTTATCAAGCCATTAACTGGCAGATCTTTACTAACGGAACATCCTGTGAAAGATAAGGAAGGTGTTCTGCTCGTTACCGAAGAACAACAGCTGCAAAGATGGAGAGAACACTTTTTAGAGGTCCTTAATAACACCTTCGGGCCTGCAAGTGCATCTTCATTGCCAGCAGAAGACGTCCCTCGAATAGACGGCATTAGATCTGGTCCACCATCCAAAAAGGAACTAATAGACGCTATTAAATCAATGGACGCCGGTAAAGCCCCTGGGATTGATGGAATTCCGTCTGAATTCTTGAAAGCGGATATTATCGCTTCAGCGGATATTCTCCTTCCCTTAATCCAAGAGTGTTGGGAAACCGAAACTCTTCCCAGTGAGTGGAAAAAGGGCGTAATTATTAAGATTCCGAAGAAAGGTGACCTGAAGAATTGCAATAATTGGCGTGGGATCTGCCTACTTCCTGCTGTTTCCAAGCTGATGGCTAAGATTGTTTTAGGACGAATCAAGGACAAAATCGATGACACATTGAATGATGAACAAGCTGGCTTTCGCGAAGGGTTTTCCTGTAGCGACCACATTAACACCCTCCGTATTATCATCGAGCAATCCGCGGAATGGAGATCCCCATTACATCTCATGTTCATCGATTTTGAGAAAGCCTTCGATAGCGTTGATCGTCTCTACATCTGGAATGCCTTACGGAGACGAAATATCCCAGATAAGATAATCTCCATCATCAAGGAATCCTACAATGGAGCCCAATGTCACGTCCTGCATAAGGGCAAGCTTTCAGATCCTTTTGAGGTGCACAGTGGAGTGAGGCAAGGCTGCATTTTGTCACCTATTCTCTTCCTTGTTGCCATTAGTGATGTACTCGGCTCCGCACTCCAATTACATCGTAACAAAGGTATCAGATGGAAATTGTTCGATCGCCTTCAACATCTTGACTACGCTGACGACATTTGCCTTCTATCAACAAACACGGATGATGTCGCTCAAATGACAGAAGCTCTAAATTGCGCGAGTCGTAATGCGGGGCTGAAAATCAATGCTGCCAAGACTAAGTTCTTGAGCACATATCCAGGTGGACAAAGCGAAATTTGTATTTCAGGACAGGCAGTCGAAAAAGTTGATGAATTTTGCTATCTCGGAAGTGTAGTTACAGCAGATGGTGGAGCGGATGCTGATGTAAAATCACGGGTAAACAAGGCTAGGGCGGCTTTCTTCAATTTGACTCCTTTCTGGCTAAACAACAATATTTCCAGACGCACCAAAATACGTGTCTTCAATTCTAATGTGAAATCCATTCTGCTATATGGCTGTTCAACCTGGAAGGTGACTAAAGAGATCACTGATAAGTTGCAAACTTTTGTTAATCAGTGTCTACGGCGCATCCTAAATATTCGTTGGCCGGAGATCATTTCGAACGAGGATCTCCTTACTGGCCAGGAAAGGATAGGCACTTCGATCAAAAGACTTAAGTGGCAATGGATAGGTCACACCTTCCGAAGAGGGCCCAAAAACGTCGCAAAAAAGTCTCTAAACTGGAATCCACAGGACTCCGGAGCAAGACGCCGTGTTGGGCGGCCAAGGAACACATGGAGAAGATCGGTAACTAGCGAATCGAAAACGCTAAATCTTACATGGTCGCAGCTAGCGCCGTTGGCGCAAAACAGAACGAGGTGGAGAGTAGGCATGGTTAATGCCCTATGCCCCACAAGGGGATGACAGGAACTAGAGAGAGACTGTTATTTACTTTTCCTTTGCAAAAGTCAACAGTCTTAATATTTAACGTATATTAGGCCCTACCGACCAATATTTGTGCAAAGTTTCATATCGATCACTATAACGGTTTAGAAAAACGGAGCTCGAAAAGGAAGTTTAACTTTAAACGCCAATAACGTTTTTACCGTTACTCGAAACTGGAAAATTTTAACTGGTATGAGGTGTACTCGTTTAGATCTTTGATTTAAATACCCATACGTCAATCTCCGATAAAAACTAAAAAAGTCGACTTTTTTCAAACGTTCGGGACACCCTGTTGTCTTCTTCCTACCAACTTCTAAGGTATATGTGCCAAAGACTGTAACCATCCTACACATTCCTACCAAATTTCATGACAATCGTTTGAGCCGTTCGCGAGTTATTTAGTGAACAGACAAAATCGATTTCATAAGGGTTTTTTGAAAAAAAAATTTCTAAAAAACCCTAAAAATGACTGCGGACGAAAAACGATGCTGTTGATATTACTATGTATATCAAAAAACCAAAAGCAATGGTTTGTTTTAAAGAAAAAGGTGATTTGTTTTTTCTTGTTAGAACAGGAAACAAGTAGGTACGTGTTTATTTTTTTACTTATTCTTGAAAAAATAATTTGAAATTTTAATTATGTGCACGAATTCGGTGGCCCGCAGGGGGGGGCCCGGGGCAGATTGCCCCTGTTGCCCCTCCCTCTGTGCGCGCCTGCAGTATACGCTCTCAAAATCGGGACCAACAATTTAGTCGGCTTATTGGAGATGTCCGCTTAACGTCTGTTTGTTTTAATCTTATTTTCTCGTTCCAACCACAAAAAGGATGGAAACCACATCCAAAATACTAAATTACTGTTCATACATAACTCGTGTACGTGTAGAACACAAAAGCAGACAAATTCCACAAAAAAATACTAAATTACTAATCAAAATTCGTGAGTGTCTAGACAAGAAATTACAATGCCTCTAGAATTCAGAAATATGTTTTACAAAAAAAAAAAAGAAGTTGGACTTGACTTGACTTGATGACGCAAAGGGCAGCCATTGATGAACTGTCCACTTATTAGAGGTCAAGTGGCCAAAATTAGCGTTAATCCTTGTCCGAACACCTTGTATGAAAGCAGTGCATTATTGCGATGAGACTTTAACCCTAGAATACTAACGTGTATTTTTCTTACATTATTACTAACGTTAGCTCCTGAGGCAACTTTTTTAAAGAATCATTTTTTTTTTGGAAAATATTTTTGGTACAGAAAATTTTTGAAGTCAAAAGAATACAGTCCAGTTAAAAAAAAAAATAAATAAAAATTCATTCATATAATGAAGATAATATATTTTTTAGAGCGTTAAATGAGTACATAAAGATAATGGAGATAATGGGGATCACTATTTAAATATAAAAAGAAATAAATACATTAATTCACTGATTTTGGTTTAAATTTAACATCATTTTGAAGGTATTTAAATGGTCTTTAAAATAAAACAAAAATTATTTCCTTGGGCATTCAGGTTCACCTTGCAGACTAAATTGAGTTTGGAGGTTTTTGAAGGTACATTTTATCGCATTGCAAGCAGATTGATGATCGGTGTTCCATACAATATGTCTTCAAAATCACTCTCATCTGACTCTAAATCTTTCAACCACTGGAGAATTTGATCTTCGGACGCCATCCCGCTAAAATTTTACACGTAAACAATAAAAGTAAAAAAATAACGTACAGCTAAATATGAAAAAAAAAAATACTAACGTTAACACTAACGTTCGCCTGACAGGCACCTATAATGCGAAAAATTCGAAAACGCTAAATGCTATCCTACTCCACTTCTGCACACATGCTCACTCACACAGCAAGTGACTGAGTTGGCATAATAGATGGTTTTCATAGAAGCAACAGCTCGGGAGATACCGGTTAATAACCGATTAATTTCCGCCTCACAGACGAACGTTAGTACTCTAGGGTTAAAATGTGTACATTATTTATTACCCAAAAAGGATAATGTACAAGTACATACTACATACAAGTACAAGTACAATTTTGCGCAAACAGTGTCAAATTCTAGGACCAGTTTGTTAAATCAAGCAGCTACTATAGTATAAAATGTACTACAGTAAGACATTAGGTATACATTACATTATAAAAAGATAACACCGACTCTTAGTGCAGTCATATTATCATTTCAAATAGAAAAAAAAGTAGAGTAAGGCTAATTTTTGTTGTTTTGAATCAATGGGCCCCAAGGAATCTACAACTGATTTTGCTAAAAAAAAATTTGATGGGAAAGGTCCCGAAAAGGACAAAAAAGGATACTCTTTAATCATTGACCGGAGGTTGGCATGCGGGGTATCATATCCAAGGGGACATCGAGTACATTACATATCCGGTGTTTGTTTCCTGTTTCAAGGATCCTCAACGGAATAAATCGAGCTTAAATGGAAAATTTTCGCGTTTCCCGTGTATCTTTCCAAAGCCATAACTACGAGAATAATTCAAGTTGTCACTACTTTTATCACTTTCCAGAATCTATAATAGCTGAAGATTCTACCATTAAATTGCTAATGCTAAGAAAAAAGTTGATCGGAAGGCCCTGAAAAAGGACATAAAAAGACACTAATTGCACACCTTAGTCGAACGTGGTCATGTAGGGTGTCATATCAAAGAGGATGTCAAGTAAATTCCATATCCGACATTTGTTACTTGTTCCAAGGACCCTCAAAGGAGAAAATTGGGCTCAACTTAACAATTTTTGTGTTTCCCGTATATGTATCTTTCTAAAGCCGTAATTTCCCATTTAAGCCCGACTTATTCCACTTAGTGTCCTTGAGACAGGAAATAAGCACCGGATATGCAATGCACTCGACGTCCTCTTTGATATGACACCCCACATGACCACGTTCGATCAAGGTGTGAAATTAGTGTCCTTTTATGTCCTTTTTCAGAGCTTTCCGATCAACTTTTTTCTTAGCAAATTTAATGGTAGAATCTCCAGCTATTATAAAAGTAGGGACAACTTGAATTATTGTTGTAGTTATGGCGTTGGAAAGATACACGGGAAACTCGAAAATTTTCCATTTAAGCTCGAATTATTCCTTTGAGGGTCCTTGAAACAGGAAACAAACACCGGATATGTAATGTACTCGACGTCTCCTTTGCTATGATACCCCGCATGCCGACCTCCGGTCAAGGATTAAAGTGTATCCTTTTTTGTCCTTTTTGGGACCTTACCGATCAAATTTTTTTTAGCAAAACCAGTTGTAGATTCCTGGGAGCCCACTGATTCAAAAACAACAAAAATTAGCCTTACTCTATTTTTTTCTATTTGGAGGCCTAAATTGGGATATTTTGACTGCACTATCTATTATCTTTTAATGTTTTATCTAAATTTCTAAATTCGCCGCACCTACAACGAAACCACCTGTTTATCTAGGTGAAAGCTCCCACGGTATCAAGTGCTCATTTACCTCAACTGATAGCATTTCTTTGTGAAGCTTTGCCAAGGCCATTTGTACGCTCCCAACCTTTTATATGTACCATACCACCCACCCCAACGCTAGAGCGCTGGATGGATTCCTTATTTTGTTGAATGCTGGACGTGAAAGCTTATCAATATTGTGCTTATTTTATCCACTGCTGTTAGCGAGATGCTGCTGCTACTTTCCAGCATTTCTGCAAACATTCTGCTAAGCTGAAATGCCGCACTGACCATGTCACATCACACAATACAAACTCTTGTATGTTAGTCAAGAAGCAGTGAAAGAATTTCTCAATGCCGGCATACGGCTTTTGAATTCAATTCAGTTCTTCACTGAAAACGGTGCTGATGTGACGCGACTGTGTGCGCGCCAGAGGAATCTATAGTCAAATCAGAAACCGTTCTTACATATTCAAATCGCAGAAAAATTATTCAATCGCTCAGCTCAATCAATCGCGCAGCTAATAATGAAATTCGATAAAAAATCCAGTTTCTTAGCGCCTAGATATCTATACTAAAGACAGGTTGTTGTGCTTCCTCTAATCGTATGGTGAATCTAACAATCGCATCGCGAGATTGTCTATTTTGAGATTGCGAATAGTTTTGTGTGAACATCTTTAGATCCGGAATCATCAGTTATCATTGTTGGTTGTTCGCGAATGGTATACCTACGTATGTATGTATATCGTGCGGCCAGGATACGCGGACTAGTGCAGTTCCGTTTAAAGTTTTCGCTAGAACTGAAAATCGGCAGAATCCTGAAAATCTGAAAAATGTTACAGCATGAACGCTGATGAAAGACGAAGTGCATGTGTATACTTTTATCGCGCATTCATGGTTGGAGGCACTTCGTCTGCTTCTTTACATTAAATACCTGGAATTCTTTGAATTCACCTGAAATTCCAAGTAGTAAAAGTATTGCCGTGAAATATTCAACTCCTTCCTACGTGGATGCAGTGAAATGTGTATGATATAGGGAGTTCGGAGTGCAAGGCATGAATGTATGTAAATCTACTTTCGTTTTGTGAAAACATAAATTGAAATCATTCCCGACAGCTTTAAGAGAGTGTCTCTGATAACAAGTTAAAATCGATAAAATGTTTGATAAAATGAAAATATAAATTTAAAACATGATACACTGAACAAAAAGTTGTGTGTTTAAACTTAAACAAAAATAAAATAAATAAATTTATCCAAATACCAAAGTAAAAATCCAAAACTGGATTCAAGATTATACTTGGAAACACAATAAAAAAATGTGAGCTCTTTTATTTCGCAAGGCAGAAATCTTTATCCATTAGGGTAAAAGAAGAAAATAAAAATAAATAATAATAAAAAAAGATTAAGTTAAATTTACATAAAAATCCGGTTACACTGATAAAATACACAACACAAGTTTTATTTATGCGGAATGGCAGTATGTCAGTGTTTTATTTTATGTTTTGATTTTCAATTCGGATATTTCGATATGTGAAAATATTTCATTATGTATGTGATGATCTCCAAATGTGTAGATATGTATGGTATTTTGCCAATATCCAGTGTGAATTGATTATGTGTTTGTGTATTGTATAGTAGTGAGTTTGGAACACAAAAATTTATAATCTTCTGATCTGCTTTTATCTGTTTCTGGTTGAAGATAAATATTCATTTAAAAGTGGATAAAATTATATTCGTGTCCGTTCTTTTTGCCTGTTTATGGAAGTGAATTATAATATTGATATGCAAATATAATATGTGTAAGTGTACCAATACGATTTTGTGGAAATAAGTTCAGTTCCGAATATAAAATTTCGACTTTACATAAAACATCTTAGAAAAATTTGGAAATCTTCTTAGTGGATTTAAATAATATTCCAGTGCTTGTTTGGTGAGTATAGAAATATTTATGTATGATAAAAAAAAATAATTAACCTGAACTGATTCACTATAAATATCAACCGATCATCTCTATTCTCTCTCCTGCATTCGATCCATGAAGTTTTCAAACTGGGTGCTGCTAAGCAACATTTTTTGTCCGGCTTCAGAGGGGTGTGACCTATCTATTCCGCGTTTCGGGTGAAGCACCTATCCAATCCTCGCGGTGGCGTAACGTTTTTCAAATTATTTGTGTCCGAACTCAAAGCCGGGGGCACTTTCTTTATACAGTCAAATTTTCGATTAATTTGTCACCCTGAATGTTTGTATTGTCTTTATAAAGCAAATGCTCCTACGGTAGCCACTTCTTCGATGTAAATTATCCCGAAGCTAGCCCCATTGTTACAACGGCCTAGACATAAAATAAAACACTGACATACTGCCATTCCGCATAAATAAAACTTGTTGTGTATTTTATCAGCTGCCAAAACCTCCTTCGAATCATGAACAAAAATATCTTGAAGTCAATTAGATTGACAAATTTCTAAAACAATTTGGTGAAATTCCATGTCAACTTGACGAATTTCGAAATAATGTTGTTTGTTATTTTTGGCGAGCATTAAATATTTATGTGTTTCCATTTTAAATTGACAAATTTCGAAATCATGTTGATAAATGTCCATTATAAATTGACATAATATCCAGACCAAATTGACGACCTTCCATTTCATGTTGATATGCTTCCAAACCATGTTTTTTACAAATTGGCGAATCACGAAATCTGGTTTACGAATTTCTATTATAAATTGCCGAGTTTCAAAAGAACGTTGTCGAGATTTTCATTCATTTCAAATTGTCGAATTTCCAGATCAAATTGTCGTATCTCCAAATCATATGGGGGAATTTCAATTACAAATTTGGGATATTCAAAATTGTGTTGACGAATTTCAAATTATCGGATATACTACATTTAAAATTGACTAATTTTAAAAACATGTTGATGCATTTTCATTACAAATTGGCGGATTAAAAAATCATGTTGCTGAATTTTCAAATCAATGACGGATTTACATTTTAAATAGGTTTTGATTCGTCAATTTGAACTTTAAATTCGTCAATTTGTAATGAAAATTCGTCAACTTCTAACGGAAATCTGACCACCTTATTTTGAAATTTGTCAATTTTACATGAAATTTTGTAATAGAAATTCGTCAATAAGGTTTGGAAATTTGTAATTTGATCTGGGGTTTCTTCTATTTTTAATGAAAATTCACCAATTCAACATGGAATTTCTTTAATTTGTAATGGAAACTCATCAAAACAAATTTAAAAAAATCGTCAATTTGTAATGGAAATTTGTGAAGTGATTTGGAAATTGGTCAATTTGGAACGTGTTTGTGTCAATACTTTTATCTTTAACTTATGGCATAAATCGGCGGTACTTGTCTTAAATCGGCACTTCTGTTCCTGAGGCTTGACAGCATTTTTGCGCGCTTCACAAATGACCATTTATATTTGAAACAAATATGGCCTTTGGGGCTATTTTTGATTGGGGGCCCGCGTTCCAGTGCAAACATGGAACACCATACGTTACGCCAAGGAATTCTCGCTTGTGATAGGAGAGCGTATACGTGTAAGGAGATCTTTAATGGAAATAATCGTTCACAGGTTTACGAAAGTTTGAAACTTCATGTTATTTCGTAGGTCACCTTCCAACTTGACCAGCTAACTGCTTGACCTGAAATATAAATTCCGCATTGTCCACCAGTTTCGAGGTGTAGAACATGGTGACGGCCTCGTTTGTTTTGAGCCCAACATTATGCAGAGAAAAGAATTGATGACAAAATGCAACTTGGTCTCACTCCACTCCAAAACGTTCTGAGACTTTACCCTTGTGTATTACGTGGTTCCTTGATGATGGAGATTAGTTTGTCTGGTGTGGTCTCCTAGTAATGCTTAGATATACCTATTCCCGGTCCAATGATTTCTAGAAATTTATGAATTTCAAAGGATTGACGGATTGGTCAATCATAATTGGGGTTAATATGTAAATATGGTTAAAAATAAAAACCCCCAAAAAAGCCAGCCTGTTCATCGTTTCAGGATATTTTTTGCCATTAGTTTGGAGACCGCTTGAAGAAGATAGATCCCATGCGTTCATCAATTCGATCATCCGTTTTACATTTTGGCCTGGAATTAATATTGCTTATAGATACTTATTTATCTGTCGATAAAAATTCATTATCACGTTCAAAGCTATAGTTCAGGCCTTCATCTCAGGTGCAGCGGAAACCTTTCTCTATCTTTCAGTAGCCTAACGTTTCTCGATTTTCTTGTGTAGGAAATTTAAGTAGGGGCCCTTCGCGTTCATTTTTTTACCTCCAAGAAAAATTGACAGAACAGAACCCACATTTTAAGCATTCTACATTATGAGCAACAGCAACGAACGGGAGGACTCGTATAAGCTCATCTATTTATCACAAAATCCAAGATACGCAGCGAAAGGATCAGCTTGGTGAATATGCCCTTTGATACCTTCTCGTAAAAGTTGTTGATCCTAGATTAAAACTGATTGCCCTTGATCACATTCATGTGCAAGGAAAACTAAATCGAATGAAATAAATTTCATGGTAGAGATCCTCCAATGACAAATACTTTGCGTAGAGGATACGAGGGATGTACTATCTGGACTCACTAGTTTATCGGCAGGCATCTGTTTCTTGATTTCTCGAGTTCTATTTAAAAACGGTTTTTCTGGGGGCAACTGAGGGGAAAAAGAGTTCAGAATCGTTGATAGGAAGCCGAGACATTTCGATTAACACCAATCGTTTAGCGACAAGAAAAATGTTATTTGGGGTTCCTCCGGCACTCGGCAAGCAGTAAACACTTTGCGTGGCTGCTGCTGGAGAATGGGAGCGACTAGGGAGGAAAGGACTTAAGAACCGTCGATGATTCCAATTTCCATACCAATCCACGCGAAAAATATATTTGAAAACCAGAACCTTGAAAAAAAAAATTGAATTGAATCGGTGCTGAGAAACCTGACTTTTAAACCGACTCGTCGCGTCGGTCGGTTTTCACTCGGTACCAAAACCTGAAAAAAACGGCTCATGATTGAAGTGAATCTGTACCAAAAAACTGACTTGCCGGTCAGAGTTAACCTAGGTACTGAATAAACACCGGTTCGTACCGGGATCTAGGTTTTGGCAACATGAGGTAGTAATCCTCCTACGTAGTGAACGCTGTGAAATTTGAATCGATACAACAAGTTTCAACGCCTGAATGATTTGTTTTAAATCGAATAACATTTTAAAGGGAATAGAAAACTGCGTCATTCATGTATTTTAATTACGTGATTAGGTAATTAAGTACAAGAATAGTTGCGTTTTATTGATATTGCAGTTAAATCTGACTCAAAAAAAAAAAAACGATCGCGTTTAACTTCCCGGCTAAGACCAGCTGTTCGCTCTAGCAGCTGATACCTTACAGTTGTTTTGCATCTTTGATTCACTTTCGTAGGCTTATTTTTTTAGATTTGATGGATTTCATCACAAAAGACGATTATTTATTTGCAAAATCTTGAACCACCACGAGAAAATTCTCACATTTGGTTTGAATTGTTATTTTTAACATGTACGCCAAAATAGAAAAACAAAATTCTCGTATCGAGAAATTCTCGGAGTTCATAGAAATCGTGATAAGTTCACGTGAACAACAAGATGATAGCTAACTAACCACTAACCACTGCAACTAGGTTCTAAAACATCCATATTTCTGACACCCGTCAGAAAATTAATTTTCTATTTCCGCATATAACCTCGGGGTGAAAAACACTTAACAACATTTGTATAGACTCTATTTCCCTATAGTATAAAATCATCATTACACAAAACGGCTATTGTCTATGTACACAGTCACTCAACTAAAAACAAGAACAATTTTATGCAATGGAAAGTCCTTGCACTCCATAACGATTTTCTGATAGCGCGTACTTATCCTGCATCCATCAGACTCTGTAAATTTAACTTCCAGCTAAATGTATAAGCTCTCAACATCTTACGGTATTTACAGTGAAATTAACTATTCAACTTGGAGTGCTAGTTGCTAGTGGATGCAAGCAAGCAAATTGAAATTAAAAATGTGTTGTAAATTTTCAAAAATATAAAACTGACGATAAAAAAAGTTTGCTGAACTTTTTTGGTATCCTGCCGAACTTATTTGAAGTCAGGAATGTAAACACTATTAAAAAAATAAATCAGTAGGAATCGTCATGTAATTCCACCATAATACAGAATATCGAATATTATATGCTGTGACATAATCCTGAAAGACTTAAAATTTGGTTAAAATCGTGGTGTCCCTATACATATATATGTATTATAGAAAATAGAGGTGTTCTTATCGAAAACAGACTCATCGATCCTCTACTTTAAACATTTTTACTTATACAATTTCCAATGAATTGATTTTTTTTTAAACACCAACGCGTTAAATTGAGAGAATATTCATTTCATCCAAAAATGTCGTATATCACACATGCATTTATTTTTACGAGTAACGTTTTCAAATGCCAGTCATCATAAAAAAAATGTCAGCGCTCACCGCTGTCTTTTATCGAAACTCATTCCAGCATCTAAAATAGCTGTTTCGGAATAGGGTATAACCGGGGGAATTATTATATGCTTTCTGTGTCTGTCAAAGTGATATGTAATTATAAATAATATTATTTCTATATTTATTTTTTAAACATATTTATAGTGTTACCTCTGCTTCCATGCTCAATTTCAGTTTCAATTAATACTACCAACTCAAGCATAACAAATTTATAACTAGTAGCGATGTAACTATATGTATGTATGTACATATCCTTATCTCGTCGCGTCCAAATATTCATAGAATTCATATTGAACGATGAACGTGTTGTGCAATATCAAATAATGCATTATTTTAAAATTCATATTATTCTGCGTGTCATGTATCCCCGTTTCGGGCACCTCTGTCGTTTGTCCAGTCATATTAGCATTTCAAATAGAAAAAAATAGAGTAAGGCTATTTGTTTTTAAATCAGTGGGCTCCCAGGAATCTAAACCTCATTTTGCTAAAAAAAAATTTTAATCGGAAAGGTCCCAAAAAGGACAAAAAAGGATACTCTTTAATACTTGACCGGAGGTCGGCATGCGGGGTATCATATCAAAGAGGGCGCCGAATACAGTACATATCCGGTGTTTGTTTCCTGTTTCAAGAACGTCAAAATGAGGTCGACGGAATAAATCGTGCTTAAATGGAAAATTATCGTGTTTTCCGTGTAGCTTTCCAAAGCCATAAATACGAGAATAATTTAAGTTGTCACTACTTTTCTCACTTTTCAGAATCTATAATAGCTGAAGAGTCTACTATTAAATTTGCTAAAAAAAAAGTTGATCGGAAAGCTCTGAAAAAGGACATAAAAGGACACTTTAATTATACACCTTGATCGAAGGTGGGTGTGCGGAGTGTCATATCAAAGAGGACGTCAAGTACATTCCATATCCGGCGTTTGTTACTTGTTTCAAGGACCCTCAAAGAGGAAAATTGGGTCCAAATGCAAAATTTTCGTGTTTCCCGTATTAGTATCTTATCAAACTCGTAATTTTCCATTTAAGCCCGAATTGTTCCATTTAGTTTCCTTGAAACAGGAAACGAACACCGAATATACAATGCACTCGATGTCCGTTTTAATATGACACCCCGCATGCCCACGTCCGATCAAGGTTTGTAATTAGTGTCCTTTTATGTCCTTTTCCAGAGCTTTCCGATGAATTTTGTTCTTAGCAAATTTAATCGTATAATCTTCACCTATTATATATTCTGAAAAGTAGTGACAACTTGAATTATTCTCGTAATTATGCCTTTGGAAAGATATACAGATATTGCAGTTAAATCTGACTCAAAAAAAAAAAAACGATCGCGTTTAACTTCCCGGCTAAGACCAGCTGTTCGCTCTAGCAGCTGATACCTTACAGTTGTTTTGCATCTTTGATTCACTTTCGTAGGCTTATTTTTTTAGATTTGATGGATTTCATCACAAAAGACGATTATTTATTTGCAAAATCTTGAACCACCACGAGAAAATTCTCACATTTGGTTTGAATTGTTATTTTTAACATGTACGCCAAAATAGAAAAACAAAATTCTCGTATCGAGAAATTCTCGGAGTTCATAGAAATCGTGATAAGTTCACGTGAACAACAAGATGATAGCTAACTAACCACTAACCACTGCAACTAGGTTCTAAAACATCCATATTTCTGACACCCGTCAGAAAATTAATTTTCTATTTCCGCATATAACCTCGGGGTGAAAAACACTTAACAACATTTGTATAGACTCTATTTCCCTATAGTATAAAATCATCATTACACAAAACGGCTATTGTCTATGTACACAGTCACTCAACTAAAAACAAGAACAATTTTATGCAATGGAAAGTCCTTGCACTCCATAACGATTTTCTGATAGCGCGTACTTATCCTGCATCCATCAGACTCTGTAAATTTAACTTCCAGCTAAATGTATAAGCTCTCAACATCTTACGGTATTTACAGTGAAATTAACTATTCAACTTGGAGTGCTAGTTGCTAGTGGATGCAAGCAAGCAAATTGAAATTAAAAATGTGTTGTAAATTTTCAAAAATATAAAACTGACGATAAAAAAAGTTTGCTGAACTTTTTTGGTATCCTGCCGAACTTATTTGAAGTCAGGAATGTAAACACTATTAAAAAAATAAATCAGTAGGAATCGTCATGTAATTCCACCATAATACAGAATATCGAATATTATATGCTGTGACATAATCCTGAAAGACTTAAAATTTGGTTAAAATCGTGGTGTCCCTATACATATATATGTATTATAGAAAATAGAGGTGTTCTTATCGAAAACAGACTCATCGATCCTCTACTTTAAACATTTTTACTTATACAATTTCCAATGAATTGATTTTTTTTTAAACACCAACGCGTTAAATTGAGAGAATATTCATTTCATCCAAAAATGTCGTATATCACACATGCATTTATTTTTACGAGTAACGTTTTCAAATGCCAGTCATCATAAAAAAAATGTCAGCGCTCACCGCTGTCTTTTATCGAAACTCATTCCAGCATCTAAAATAGCTGTTTCGGAATAGGGTATAACCGGGGGAATTATTATATGCTTTCTGTGTCTGTCAAAGTGATATGTAATTATAAATAATATTATTTCTATATTTATTTTTTAAACATATTTATAGTGTTACCTCTGCTTCCATGCTCAATTTCAGTTTCAATTAATACTACCAACTCAAGCATAACAAATTTATAACTAGTAGCGATGTAACTATATGTATGTATGTACATATCCTTATCTCGTCGCGTCCAAATATTCATAGAATTCATATTGAACGATGAACGTGTTGTGCAATATCAAATAATGCATTATTTTAAAATTCATATTATTCTGCGTGTCATGTATCCCCGTTTCGGGCACCTCTGTCGTTTGTCCAGTCATATTAGCATTTCAAATAGAAAAAAATAGAGTAAGGCTATTTGTTTTTAAATCAGTGGGCTCCCAGGAATCTAAACCTCATTTTGCTAAAAAAAAATTTTAATCGGAAAGGTCCCAAAAAGGACAAAAAAGGATACTCTTTAATACTTGACCGGAGGTCGGCATGCGGGGTATCATATCAAAGAGGGCGCCGAATACAGTACATATCCGGTGTTTGTTTCCTGTTTCAAGAACGTCAAAATGAGGTCGACGGAATAAATCGTGCTTAAATGGAAAATTATCGTGTTTTCCGTGTAGCTTTCCAAAGCCATAAATACGAGAATAATTTAAGTTGTCACTACTTTTCTCACTTTTCAGAATCTATAATAGCTGAAGAGTCTACTATTAAATTTGCTAAAAAAAAAGTTGATCGGAAAGCTCTGAAAAAGGACATAAAAGGACACTTTAATTATACACCTTGATCGAAGGTGGGTGTGCGGAGTGTCATATCAAAGAGGACGTCAAGTACATTCCATATCCGGCGTTTGTTACTTGTTTCAAGGACCCTCAAAGAGGAAAATTGGGTCCAAATGCAAAATTTTCGTGTTTCCCGTATTAGTATCTTATCAAACTCGTAATTTTCCATTTAAGCCCGAATTGTTCCATTTAGTTTCCTTGAAACAGGAAACGAACACCGAATATACAATGCACTCGATGTCCGTTTTAATATGACACCCCGCATGCCCACGTCCGATCAAGGTTTGTAATTAGTGTCCTTTTATGTCCTTTTCCAGAGCTTTCCGATGAATTTTGTTCTTAGCAAATTTAATCGTATAATCTTCACCTATTATATATTCTGAAAAGTAGTGACAACTTGAATTATTCTCGTAATTATGCCTTTGGAAAGATATACAGGGAAAACACGAAAATTTTCCTTTTAAGTTTGATTTATTCCGTTGAGGGTCCCTGAAACAGGACACAAATACCGGATATGTAATGTACTTGGCGTGCCCTTTGAGATGATACCCCGCATGCCAACCTCCGCTCAAGTATTAAGAGTATCCTTTTTTGTCCTTTTTGGGACCTTTCTGATAATTTTTTTTTAGCAAAATGGGTTTTAGATTCCTCAGAGCCCACTGATTCAAAAAATTAGCGTTACTCTATTTTTTTTTAATTGGAGGCCTGACTTGGGATATTTTGACTGGACTATACAGGGTGTCCGGAAACTGCCGCATAAACGCACCGGATTGTGATTCCTCAAGTGATTTCCAGCAGAAAAGTTGTATGGAACTGGGGATATGTTCCATACAACTTTTCTGCTGGAAATCACTTGAGGAATTCTTAACCCTTTAGCTCCCACAGGTATTTGAAGATTTTTCAAAAAATCATTTTCTTGCGCGACTTAAAACTCAATATCTCCAGAGCTAGACTAGCTAGAAGAGCGAAATATGAAATGATTATTACAACCAACAAATTTACCTAAAAAATAAAACTAACCACACTAAAATCGAATAAGAGGTTTGGTTTTTACAGAGCAACAGAGTCAAGTTTTCGTGATTTTACCCAAAAACGATATTTTTTTCCATCTCAATTTTCTCCAACTTCTGCCAACGTGAGGTGGTTGTACGATTCTTTTAAAAATTGGTCTTACGATGATATCTTCCTTTCAGGGACGTAGCCAGGGGAGGGGTCCATGGGGTCCGGACCCCTCCCGAAATGTTTTCAATGGGCTTCGAAATTTTAGTGACGATAACATGAAAACTATAATATAATGTGCTACTCATTTTCTTGCAGGTTCTATGTCGGGTCAAGACATTGGTACAACGATTTATTGAATGGCACATTATTTTGAAATTAAATTGTTACGAAAAGGGATAATTATTTATTTATGCCGTAATTTGTTGGCCGTTCGTCGTTGATCAATTTTCATTAATTTCAACAACCTACGTTGAATTCCATTGTGCTGAAACTATGAATTTTTAAGAAGAGCTTCTTGTTTTTCTCACTCGGGATGATGATAATTTTCCTCTGATTTGTTTAATGAAATTTGCAGAAAAAAATAGTATTTACTTTCTTTGCTTATTTAATCAGTCACTCTATCCTCAACACTGGAATTTAAGCTATGTCTTGCGTTGTGTCAATACATAAAACTGACACTGAAAATTCTGAACGAACTATCCCTTGCTAATTCTTAAATTATTTAACCTGGAGGTTGACCAGGGTTATACCTCGACCACTAATAAATTTTGCTTTTTCTTATATTAAAATTACACCTTAAAGTCTCTCAAGAATTAATCGAACTTTACCAAAGCGATTAATATATAGAAATGCGCCAACTTTGAATCCTCTAGGATCAATATTTAGCGAGAAAATCGCAATTTTGTGTTTTACAAATGGAAATTTAAAAAACTAGATTTTCTTAAAGTCGATGTATAGCGCATTGAGAGCTACATTTTGCCGAAAACCCAGAGTCTTAGCTATCACAATTTTTGAGATACAGGCGCCTAAAGCTGACACATGACACCGTTCCGTGATTGTGATCATAACTCTATTTCTCTAAATTTGATGATAATTTTTTTGATGATAATTATACCCTTCGCTCATAGAGTGAAAGGGTATATTAACTTTGTCATGAAGTTTGTAACGCATTGAAGGAAGCATCGCCGACCATATAAAATATGTATATATATGATCAGCATGACGAGCTGAGTCGATTGGACGATGTCCGTCTGTCCGTCTGTCCGTCTGTCTGTCTGTTGCGACGCATTTTGCTCGGCCAGTTTAAAAGCTATGGAGCTGAAACTTTGCACACATGCTTCTTTTTGTTGCAGGCAGTTTGTATGTTTGAATCGCTGAAATCCGACAAGGGGGTCATGGGGCTGCCATACAAACCTACTCCCCAAAATTAGGTTCTTCTTAGAAAAACTTTTTTATTTATGCATCAATTTCAATAAAATTTCACACAAATGTGTTTTCATTGCTGACACAAAATATATGTAAAAATCGACCAAATCGGACAATGGGGTCGGGGGGCTGCCATACAAACCTAGACCCCCAAATTAGGTTCTTCTAAGAAAAACTTTTTTGTTTTCTCATCGATTTCAATCAAATTTCGCACAAATGTGTTTCAAGTTATATCATAAAACATATGTAAAAATTGACCAAATCAGACCATGGGGTCATGGGGCTGTCATACAAACCTAGCTCCCCAAATTAAGCTCTTCTAAGAAATTTTTTGTTATTTATACACCAATTTCAACAAAACTTCACACAAATGTGTTTCTATTGATGACACAAAACATATGTATGAATAGATGGAGTCGGACCATGTGGTCATGGGGCTACCATACAAACCTAGCCCCCCAAATCAAATTTTTCAAAGAAAAAACGTTTTTATTTGCACACCAACTTCAATCAAACCTCAGAAAATTATATTTCTATTGATGCCACATAACAAACGTGGAAATAAATGAAATCGGACTATGGGGTCGTGGGGCTGGTATATAAACCCAACCCCAAAATGAGGTTCTTCGAAGAAAAACTTTTTTATGTATCCACCATTTTCAACCAAATCTCATAGAAATGTACAACCCCCCCCCTTGGTTCTTCTAAGAAATCCACATCCCCCGCTTCTCCCATTAAATCTTCGCCACGGCACTTATGTGAAAATTCAAGGAAAAGCATGGAAGCGGGGAGGACTAAACACAAGTCAAGTCAAGTCACGCCCCAAAAAACTTTTTCACGCCCCAAAAAACTTTTTCACGCCCCAAAAAACTTTTAGCCCGAGGGGAGCGAAGGGTATCCAAATTTCGGCCGCGCCCGAAATTAGCCTCGGTCTCGTTTTTTTTTTGTTTTTAAATTTTCTAGATATTCAGAAACTATTTTAATAAATCCCCTATGTAATTGGAGCGGATGAAATCGATCGGTATATATCGAATAAAGACGGATGCATTTCAATGCATTTTTGTTAGCGATGTATTTTTTCTGCATCAGCAAAAATACAGTAAAACAGTTCTCTATTAGCTAGACAAAACAAAAATGATTTACAATAAAATTTCTGAAAACGAAACTTGGACCCCTCCCGAAACAAATTCCTGGCTACGTCCCTGCTTCCTTTCTTCATTTTATTCTAACTTCATTATTTCTAACAGTTTTCATACGTTAAATGAAGAAACCTAGGGTTAATTTTAGCTCGAGCTCGATTTCTATTCAATTCAATTCAAATTGCCCCTAATGTTCTGCAATTTGGTAAAAATTGCCAAAAAAGCCAAAATTAACCCTAAATTTCTGCACTTAAGGCATTGAAACTGTTAGAAATAATGGAGCTAGAATAAAATGATGTAAGGAAGATATAATCGTATATCGTAAGACTATGCGCCAATTTTTAAAAGAATCGTACGAGCACCTCACCTTGGCAGAAGTTGGAGAAAATTGAGATATAGAAAAGAAGATTGTTTTCCATTGAAGCTCTGTAAAAACCAAACCTCTTAGCCGATTCTAGTGGGGCTAGTTTTATTTTTTAGGTAAATTTGTTGGCTGTAATAGTCAACAACCATGCTCTGTGGCTCACTTGGTTGAGTCGCGCTCTACGATTCTAGTAATCTAGGAGTCCGGAGATCGAATCTCGTCGTGGTCCAGGAAATATATAGTGCTTGCAACATTATATAACACTCCTCTATATGCAGTGTAACGTTGACTCGAAGTAGCCTATAAACGGCTGAGTGAACGCACCATGCCCCACAAGGGGTTACCGTACAGAGAGAAAAGAATAGTCAACTTATTTCGCTATTCTAGCTAATCTAGCTTTGGAGATATTGAGGTTTAAGTGGCGCAAGAAAATTATTTTTTCAAATATGTATCTTCAAATGCCTGTGGCAGCCAAAGGGTCAAGAATTCGGGGAATTTGCTGGAAATCACTTGAGGAATAACAATCCGGTGCATTTATGCGGCAGTTTCCGGACACCCTGTATACGAATGCACGTACATGATGAAAATGTCCTATGGACAAAAATTGAAAAGTGAAATCCATTAATCGAATCAGTGGTTCGAGATACACATACGGATACTACATATTTTGAATAATCGATGAATTTAACCCAGTATGATGCCAATGGCAATTTTAAAGCTTAATCATTTGGATAATGCTTAATACGGTTCGAATTTTCATTATCACGTACCCACTTGTTCTAAAATAACTTAATTAAATGCATACATATTTGATAATGTCTGTATAATACAAACAGCTAAAAGCCTAGCCTAGGGTAGAACTTCGTGCAAATTTAATTATTATGCAAAATGGCCAAATTTAGGCATGCATCAATCGGTTACTTTTCTGGCTGATAATATTTTTTTTTTACTTATAGGGAATGTTTTATAAGTTACATTAAATTTATCTTCCTACTGAAATTTTTTTTTTGGCGAGATTGTGATTGATCAGAAAATAAATTTTTGGCAAATCAGCCGCCATTCGTCATAATGCACCACCCGATCTATCCAGTGGCGTGGCGTCTTTGGAAGCAAGGGAAGCATTGCTTCCCTTCTTCTTTCAAAATAAAAACGTTTAGAAGCATAACGTATTATCAACATTGTTTATAATTTTTCTTGTACACTATCCACGGTTTTTTATGTATATTACATAAAATCATACGCAACCCTGTCTCAACGTATAAAATTACTTTAGCATGCGCACTCTCCAACCAATACAACAACCCACCTGTCTCACGAAAAAAAATCCACAGCGAGAGAGTTTACAGTCGCCAGTCACGGCGAGACAAAAGCAGAGCGAAATAATGCCTGTATGAAAGATGAAAGCTTGTCGAGCAGATTTACCGGGGGATTGGGCGGCGGAGTAGAGTTAGTACGAGAATGAATTCGCCGTTGGAGGTGGATTTCTAATTGCTTCTTGTAAAATTTACCAACCGACGTGTACAGTTCGTAACAAAAGTTTGTTCATTCTGATTGAAATGGGATTCTGATTGGAATAAGAATTGGCATAGCACAGCAATGCGTTAGTTTGTGAAGCTGTTTAATGCTTGGCGGGATGTGTGCTTGTAATTTATTGTACGTGCAAAGTTATTAGAGATTTTTAACATGTCGTTGCAAATATAACGACATAGTTCTACATTTCAATAGAAAAATTCACTGCCGACAATACGCAAAACAGTATATACCACCACAATTTTGCATGTCCCAAGTAGGCATATGGGGTTATAATCACGACAAATAATTTCGTTAATTTCGACTGTTTACAGAATATCCAATATATAGAAAGACACCTATGCCTACTTGGAACAGGAGGAAAATATAAGTAGAATTTGTGTCAAAATTTTAGTCCGTTCACCTGTGCGTGAATACACTCATAGTCATTTTTATGTTCGGGAGAATAATAAATTATCAAAATGTATACATAGTAATAGAGAATAGAGAGTTTAGGCAAATCGTAAAAACAGTTGTGGTGTACGAATCGACATTATACGTATTGAAATAGGTGTGATGATAAAAGTATGAATTCTTCTTCTTCTCTGTACCGCGAAAAACCCTTGTGTGGGGCATGGGTGCGTTCAAACAAGTGAGCCAGAGCGTGATTCATTTACGACAACTTTTCGATAACGTCTTCAACATACGGAGTTCATAGTGTGTACATATATTCGTATGCATGTTGATATCTGAATAATACAAAGCATACTGCACAAATGCTTACATGCGTCTTCTTAAGTCTAGAGATAAAGAATATTTCTTTAGTTTCCAATTATCTTTATTTTATAAGGATTTCATTCTCATTTCTAGACACGGTTACGCGGGTGTCCAATTTCATTTACATGAATGTAACTGCTTCCCTTTACTTCAAACTCACGCCACGCCACTGGATCTATCATCTAATTAATATTACCTGACCGTCAATTGCAATAAAAAAATCTGACGATCCGGGAGCATATGCCTACAATATGCAATATATCCTACGACCCAAATAGCAAGCACAGCAAATAATAATGAAAACAGTTATTCAAATGAAGAGGGGGGGGGGGGGGGCTTGAGCAGATATGCATTTTGAATGGTGAACTAAGTAACAGAAATCAATGAGGACTAATATTTTCTATTGGTTTTTATATATTTTTTTCTCATTTTCGAAAATCAAAAAATTATCAGATGATATTTAAATTTGCTCAAAACTTTTAATTAAAATTACTTAAAATGAATTAAAATCGAGGTTTATAATTTCGTTCCTCAATAGGGGTAGAATGAATATTAGAATATTCGGCGTTTGACCTCTTGACACGTGTCATGAGACACATACGACTCATGAAAAAAGTTAATTTCATGCTGTCTAATAAGCATTTAAATGTTGTTAATATTTCTGATTGATGATTTTTACTTTTTTTTACCCTAAAGAGTTCAGATTTGTATACATATACAGTGCACTCGCGCTAACTTGAATCTCCGCCAACTTGAACTATACGTTAACTTGAACATTTTTTTCTTTCCGTTGACTGCACTATAACTTCAACTAAATCAAAATGCGCTATAACTTGAACAACATTTCTTGCAAATTTACTTTCTGTAATGGGTTTACCGTTGTTTTCACATTAAATTGTCTGGACAAATTTGGCTGGATCATTACGCAGCTTTAAGCTTCGCCCACTTGATGAAGAAAATATTCCTCTAAGCGTGCTAAAAGAGCAAATGGAGTAAGAGAAACGACTTAGCCAAGGAAGCAAGCGATATTCTCCAGAATCTAACTCTGCAGGTAGCGGATGCTGAAACTAAGAAATTGTTTTTCTATTGTAACAATAAAAATGCATTTAAGGTTGAATATACACTTGAAGACATACGCACATGGAATGAGGATACCCCAATCACCGATGCTGATTTTTCGCAAGCAGTGACTCCGAAATTGAGCCAATTTCAGGTGAAAACGAGCGCATAACATCAACTGAAGCCGTTACCATTTTCCGCAGGGTTATTCATAAATGTCAGCCCGCGGAATGTTGGTGTTCTTTAGTCGTTACGAGAAGAAGGCCGTGCTAGACACCATTTCTCAAAAGAAGTGACAAACCTTAATTAATTGGCGTTATAGCCAAAAAGTGGGATGTTGGACGGATCACAGTAATAGTAAGTTGCTATTCGACTAAAATGTGATCCGTAGCAACGAATGATTTTTGTTGGTTTATATACGGCTGCGTAACAGCTTGCCGGTGCATTCCTGGTCGTGCCGTCCTCGAATGCATATGACACAGCACTAGCGGAGCGGCGGCACCTGATAAGAGTGCTGTGTCATATGCATTCGATCGAAACCGGTCGAATGTCATTTTTTGCACTCTCCGAGTCGATATGCCTGTAAATCAGGAAATCGCTCGGAGAGCTTCATTCTGAAAAATATTGTACGTATGCTTAATTACACCATTTTCGTATTCATTATACTGCTAATGATAAAGTTAACTAAAAAATCTTATTTTTACTTATATGGATATAAGGCATTCGCTAGGTTGAACAATTCGTTATCTTGAATGAGGCTGGTTTCAATTAGTTCAAGTTAGCGCGAGTCTACTGTACATTGTCTTGTTGTAAACTGAATCTGTGAATATGTTTTATGTGAATTTCAATAATCATTTTCTAGTTAATATACATTTTTTAACAAAACGGTGTTTGACGTTTATCGATTGCGAACACAACAAAATTCTGCTCCGAGTTAAAATTTAAATTTTTCATAAAATTCATAATTTTAATTACCAAATCCGTCATTTTTTTGTTAAATTGCTCGTTTGTTATTTAAATAAAAGTGGTATCGCGGATTAGTGCAGTGAAATTATATATTATCACTTCGGAAAGTTTTTGGTTGTGTGTTGTTTACATCGCCGCTCGAGTTGCCTTTGTTCTCTTTGTTTCATTTGGCCAGTAGTGGATTCAAACTCAGCTTAACTGAATTATTTGAATAGTATCTTTCACAGTAGTATACAGCTCAGTGGTAGCGTGCTAGATTCGTGCCCCTCAGGCCCGGTGTTCAAATCCCACTATATACAATTTTTTTTATTTTTCTTTTTTTCAAGTAATTACATTTTTTTCTTATAGTAAAATGAATTGTGTTTGCGAGCAATTTTATAAGGTTCAAATTGACGGTCTATCTCAGCTCGTTTCGTCGTTGCAGAGCCAACTTAGCAAGTTGAGATCCGTAATGAACTCTGTAAATTGTTGTGAGAACAATAGTAGAGAATTACGAGATAAAAATGTAAAATTGAAAAATAAAAATAGTAATTTAGAGAAAAAAACTAAAAAGAATGCTATGAAAGTTTTTGCGAAATCTTCTGAGCATCCTATTGATGGCCAAGATACGGGAACTTCTACTGTTATTTTAGATCCATCGTCTTCTATAATTCCTTCTAATGTTGACAAAAATCAATCTCCGGTTGATAAATTTGTCACTGTACGTAAGAAAAAGATTAATATCAAAAAACCTTCTCCTGTTGGTGATGTTATTTCCAAAAAGGCTGATAATAATAGGCGACATAAAAGAATTTTTGGAGTCGATGAAGCTAATGATTCTCTTCGAAGTGTCCCTAGTTTTAAAGTATTCCATGTTTCCAAGCTGCACGCTTCGGTAAAAGCAGATGAATTGAAGGAATACGTAATGAAAAAACTTGATTTAAAAGATGACACTTTTCTTTCGGTTTATGCACTTATAAAAAAAGATTGTGATATATCCAAATTAGTTTCAATCAGTTTTGGTTTGAAAATTCCTCAAGAATATTCAAAGCAAGTGTTTTGTGCCAACTTCTGGCCCAAGGGCATCAACATATCACCATTCAATTTTTCAAAAAACGGCAAACGCCAAAACAGTGCCCAGCTAAACACATAATTTCCAATTCAGTTTTTTCAGTTTATTATCAAAATGTTGGTGGTCTTCGTTCAAGAACAAATGACTTTTACCTTGCAGTTTCACTAGAAGATTATGCTGCCATTTGCTTAACCGAAACTTGGCTCCACACAGACATTTCAAATGAGGAACTTTTCATAAGAAACTATGATGTCTATCGCCGCGATCGTTATGAGACTTCAACAAAGAGAGGAGGTGGTGTTTTGGTAGCTATCAAAACAACATTCCCATCTCATGAAGTTGAGCTTTTTCATAAGGACGTGGAACAGATATGTGTTTCTATTAATGTTTCTAGTAGCGAAAAAATATACATTTTTAATAGCTATTTACCACCTTTGAGTTCAGTTGATGTTTATAAAAAACATTTAGATAATATCTCCAGATTATCCTTTGAGGAAAAAGACAAATTGATCGTCGTTGGGGATTTCAATCTTGGTAATATAAGTTGGTACTGGAACGACGACGAGAAAAAAATTCTGCCGCGTAATTTACATCTCGAGTGTGAATTTGTTCTAACAGATTGTTTATTTGCCATGGATTTGATGCAAATGAACTTTGTTAAAAATTCAATTGGTAGAATTTTAGATTTGATTTTTGTTAGTACTGATTTCAATGCTTCTGTAATTAAAGTAGATAAACCATTTTTGCCCAATTCAATGCATCATAGTGCTCTTCTTCTTGAGTTTGTTTTTTATGATTACATTGAAGAAGAGGCAGAAGTTACTCTTACTAGAAATTTTCAAAAAGCTGACTTTACAAAATTAAATTCAATATTTCGTAATATGGACTGGGCTTCAGTTATATCAAATATAAATCTTGCTGAAAGTTATACAAATTTTAAATCAATTTTATTGGAAGCTATTCATAAGTACGTTCCTTTACAAAAGAAAAAAATAAAAGCAAAAAATCCTTGGGGTAGTAAAGAATTGTTGAAACTTAAAAGAGCTAAAAATAAAGCTCATAAGTTGTATAAGAAGTCATCCTCTCTTGCCAATAAAGAACATTTCTTCAGATTGAGAAGAGAGTATGAATTAATGAATAAAAATCTTTACAAACAGTATATCGCGAGAGCTGAAAATAATATAAAAAATGACAGTAAGACATTTTGGAGTTTTATAAACAGCAAGCGCAAGAATACAGGAATACCCAAAAATTTAGAGTTCAATGGCAATTTTTACAACGATGTTCAATCGGCTTGTGATGGATTTGCTAGATTTTTCAATTCAGTTTACGAAGTGCCAGACTCCGTTTCACCAGAAATGAATACTAACACCAAGCCAAGCCACAGTGCATTGGTCCCTCGGATAGCTCAGGAGGACCTTACGAGTGCTCTTGAGATTTCTGAGGATGACCTATTGAATGCTTTCCGTGATCTTGATGTTAGTATTCAGGCCGGACCTGATGGCATTCCTAATATATTTTTGAAGAATTGCATGCAATCGTTATGTCGTCCTTTAGCCCTTATTTTTAATTTGTCCTTGTCTTCAGGTGTTTTTCTTGATGAATGGAAAGTTTCGTACATAACCCCTGTTCACAAAAAGGGTCCGAAACATCTTATTGATAATTATAGACCCATAGCCAAACTATCAGCAATACCGAAGTTGTTTGAAATGCTTATTAAAAATAAAATAGATGTTTTAATTAGCCGTTTAATATCACCATGTCAACATGGATTCCTTAAAGGAAAATCAACTACAACAAATTTGGTATCATTCACTAAATTTGTTGCAGATGGTATTGAGCAGGGAATGCAGGTTGATGTGGTTTATACCGATTTCTCGAAGGCTTTCGATAGAGTAGATCATAATATCTTACTTAAGAAACTAGAAAATTTAGGTATACAGTCGGTTTTTCTTAGCTGGGTGAAATCCTATCTAACGGATAGGACGCAGTTGGTAAAGTTGAATGGCTGTACATCGCGCTCTATCATAAAGTGTTCGTCAGGAGTTCCGCAAGGAAGCCATTTAGGACCACTTTTCTTTTTAGTTTTCGTAAACGATATCATACAAAATTTTCAATTCGTGCGTGTATGGCAGTATGCCGATGATATGAAAATCGCAATGAGAATACGCAATATAGGTGATTGTCTTAACTTGCAATCCGATTTAGAAAAACTGCAAATTTGGTGCCTTAATAATAATTTAAATTTAAATGTTAGTAAATGTAAAGTACTTAGCATATATAAATTGAAAACTCCGATCTTCTTTGAGTACTCCTTAACAGGTAGTGTTCTTCTAAGGGTTGCCGAAATATCAGATCTTGGTGTAATTTTCGACCATGATCTTTCATTTCGACAACACATTGATTACATTATTTCAAAAGCGAATAGTATGTTAGGATTTGTTAAACGTAACGCTCGTGAATTTAATGATCCTTTTACCTTAAAAATATTGTTTACAGCTTTCGTTCGCTCGCATTTGGAATATTGTTCTATTGTGTGGAATCCCTTCTATAAGGTTCATATCGAGCGTATAGAAAGAATTCAACACAATTTTACACGGTTTGCTATTTATAAAATTGGCTGGCGTTTCAAGCCAGAATATAAAACTCGCTGTTCCTTATTGGGTTTACAAGCTTTAGATTATATAAGAACGTTTTTAAACGCTATGTTCATTAGAGATCTGTTTTGCTCTCATATTGTTTGTGAAGATATATTAAATAACTTTGAAGTCAGAACTATTCCTCACAATTTACGGCGGAACAACCTTCTTGTTCAGCCTTATCATAGAGTAAATTATGGTCTTAACGAACCAATTACAAGGTCAATAATTCTTTATAACAGTTTGAAGGACTTAGTTAATTTTAATTGCATTAACAAATTAATTTTTAAAAGAAATTATTTTGATAAATTTCCTTATTAATTTATTTTTTGTTTTAGATTTTATTTTATCGATCTGCTAGAGTTTACACTCGATTGATTGATTAGTCACTTACGTACGCATAGTAAGTAAAGTGATGCCGAGAAGCCCTGTCCCGGGGCAGAAGCTTCTGTGAGGCAAAAAAAAAAAAAAAAAAAAAAAAAAAAAAATATTTTTTTTTGTACCGAGGGTGATATATAATTTGGGCTTCAAAAGCTTCATTTTGTGACAAGGTACAGTAAACGTACATATTTGAAAAACAAGAAAGTCACTATAATCCAAAAGTACGCTAAATCTAATTTGATAGTTATTAAAAATTCAAAAAGGAGCTAGTATGTCTGTCATTTTTATTCCATTACAACAACGAAAATGCTTCGTTTATTGCTGTTCATTTTTCGGAAAAAATGTACGCGTCTTTGCATGTGCGCTATGGTGTGTACTAAAACAAACGGTTCGTTTCGTATGCTTTAAATATTTCGGATAATTCTTTTATTTTTCCACGCAACGAAGGTACGACGAAGGTCTTTTGCAGTGGCGTAACTTACGGCGTTCCATGTGTTCGGTCGCACACGGGCCTCCGACCATTAGGGCCCCCCAAACATAGTGAAGAGGAGTTGGAAATTTTGAACTGTGATTAAAAAAAAATATTTTTTTATGACTTCTGGGTCATTGCAACATTGATGCTAGATTTAAAGCGGATGAACAAGTAAGAAGTGCTCTTGAGCGAAACGTTTTTCTTTGTTTCGAAGTGGTTTGAAGCGAAAATTTCAAGGAATATTTTATTGTTGCGCTTAATTCCCGTTACCAGAGATGGCCTTAGCTTTTGTGAGGCCCATACCTAATGCTCGCATCCATCCTGTTTTTGACAGGATCTGTCACCTGTTATACTGCAATTATCCCGAATATTTTGTTTTTATCCTGATTTCTCCTGTTTTTGGAATAATATCAAAGCCCTCATTCTGTTAGGCCGTAGGCAAGAGAATCGTACTGAAAGTGCTGAATACTACAGCAATTGGTTGATGTTTGGCGTAGGTACAGAACGTGTCGAAGCTAGGAATGCATCACAATACATAGTGGGGATTACAAAATGCATGCCAAGGAGGGAGGTCAGGAAATAAAACTGTTCTCTGATCACACTGTACAATGTTAGCTATTGAGTATGCAAAAAAATCGCAAATTTCTGCGCTATTTGTATTTCTGGTTTTCTTTTCTTTCGTCCTGATTTTTCAATAGCGTTGTCCTGCCGAACGATGAAATTTGCAGCATTTGCCCTGCCTTTTCCGCAAAAAATAAACATACGAGCGTTATTCATACCAGAAAAATGTAAAGCAATTATTGCAGTTCTTTTCTTCTGTTAATTTTTAAATTTTTAATTTTCACTCTCGGTCTTTTTCAAAAGTACGATATTTATTAGCTGAATTTTCGCTGAAAGCCTTTAAATCTCTGCAATAAAAACAGGATTCATCCATATTAACAAAAGAAATTACTTCTCCCATTAACAGCAAAATCTAATAAACAGAAAAAATCCACGCGGTTCATAGCGCGATTTCATACGAAATCGTGGTAAAATGTAGTCAATTTCGCTGAGTGTATGCAACACACATCTATGCAAATAAATGTCACTTTTACAGTAGCCCGTTATCAACCAGTAAGCCTGAATTTCTCACACAAACACAAATCATTTACGAAGATTTTCATATGCCATACACACACGGTCAATCCGAATCCATTTTTTATATTCGTTCTGTCAAAATCATACATTTTCTTGGATTATGATTGAGCGAAAATCTAAAAAAATGTATTCGGATTCTCCGTATGTGTGTGACATAAGTCAGATCGTGTAAAATTTGTGTAATAAACTAGGACGATAGTGTTAACAGGATCCGCGATTTCATATTAAGCCTAAATTTCGTTGTCAATCGTGTTTTACAAGAACCTGATAGCCGTCTACAAACAAATTCTTGATTTGAACTAAACAAATTCATTTCAACCCGTTTACTTGTTTGAATCGTCAGGTTTTAGCAAATCCTGTCGCAAGTGTGAATTCCCTATAAACATAGCCCTGCAATTTCAAATTTTTTCCAAATCGGGCGTAATACCTATGGAAGTGGTTTCGACCATTTATTTAATTAATTATAAATTATTACAGTGTGAGGGGCCCCAATTTCGATCTCGAACACAAGATATTTTAGAAACGTTACGCCACTGGTCTTTTAATAATGATTATTATATCAGTAATGTATACAGAATGATGCTGTCTGAGGTTGATTCAATCAGTTCTGAAAGTGAAATTCTTTTCTTGTATAGGTTACATGAAGGGAGCATTACATACGTTTAAGCATTTGCTAAAATTAAATTGTGTGGTAGTAATGGTAATGCCATTTTGTCAAATTTAAATGGGGGGATAATGGACATCTTTGATCGGAACAACTCAATGTTTCCCCAAAATGATCTTGAACTTATTGTGAATACTTACACCAAATTTCACGGCTAAACTAGTATTTTTTCAAGAGTTACGAAGCTTTTAAAAAAAGGTCTGAAAATTTTCTAATTTATTTTTTAGTCTAACGCCGAATTTTACAATAAAATTCTAATGTGTTGTATGTGTTTGTAAAGGAAAGTTTTATGTAGTTTTTTTTCGTCCTCAGACCATTTTTCTGTATCTTTTGTCGTTTTTGAAATAATCGCAAAAAAAAAAACGAAAAAAAGACCCCCTTTCCTTTTCCTGTCCTTTTTTAACGTTGCGGGCCCCCAATCGGTTGGGACTTTTTTTCCCACAGTCTGGGGGGCCATCACCAACCATCCTGCAAAAATCCCGCGATGTAGGATTTTTGCCGACCAAATATCGTATTTTTCTTAGACTAACTGCTTTGTTTTTGTTGAGGTGTTGAGATCAACAGCACGCTCAGCAGTGTTATTTATTTATTTATAAATGAGTACCTCCATAAATGAGTACTTAACATCTGAGTGGGATCATAGTCCGTCATATGGGTCGTGAGTTCGAAAAACACCATACACTGAATGGATTCACGGTGAGATTCGAACCCACGACACCGAAGGCTTGCGCACTAACCACAACACCAGCCAGACCACGCGATGTTATGGAGGGGTATAAAAAACTAGGCAAGGAAGAAGACTTACCATCTCTTTATTATCGATATCGAATCCCTGTATCCTGTAGCGTCGCAAAAGTCTCATCGAATGCTCCATTCGTAAATTCTATAAAATGTTTCAAAGTTAAGCTTGTAATTTTATTAATATGTATTAAAGTTGAATTTGTACATATTATATGCGTCTTACGGATGTGTGACACAATGGCATCAATGGGTGAGGTTACTAAACACACAGTTGCGTATGTTCCGCAAACTCTGCCGCATTTTGCAAACTGTTTTCCATATTGATCTATAAACGGATCGGATCAGCCTTGGTCTTCCTACCGCCATCTCTGTGACAATTGTCACTTCACAGTGCTACGTTTTGTTCGTACATTTAAATTCTCAGCTTCAAATGAGATTCAGTTGCATTTTATTTCGAGTTTAATTAGTTTAATAAATAAATGAGGCCAGAGATGCACGGTGGAACTGTCTGGAGGGCGTTCCATAATTCACTCGTAGTCATAGCTGTAGTCATCGCTGACTACCGTCACAATTGTGAGCAGTCTGAGAGAGTGAGACGGAAAGTGAATGTGAGTAACTATTTTTACTCAGATCGCGTAAATGGAACGCGTTCCAGATGATAAATTTCTTTCAATGAGTCAAGTGATAATCCGCAAGATGGCGCTTAGGGGATTCGTTTCTAAAGAAATGTTTCTGATTCGTAACGGTCGGGAGATTTGAAACGAAATGGAACATGTTTGCGAAACATACGCAACTGTCTTGTTTCGTAACGTCACCCAATGTGTGTCTCAATTATCATTTACGTTACAAGGATCGATTCCGCAACGACTCGAAGACGCCATTTCACTTATTTTCGCTACATCAGTTGAATATATGTATTTCGTATTAGTTCAAAAGTTTGCCCGAGTGGAAAATTCACAGATATCTATGTATAAAATTATATATGCGCATATTATGATATCATGATGATCCTATCCATATATGTAAACCAACAAAGATAGATACATATGTGTGGAGTATGTTAATTTCTTTAACAATAGTATAGGTTGTGGTGTGGTGACGATAAGGATAATTGCATACACGTGCCACAAACACGGTTGATGTAATTTTATAGAGTTTCAATTTCAACTAGGAAATTCTTGGTTTTTTTGTTGGTTATATTGTCAGAGAAGGTACATACTAACATCGTCAGTTCACGTCACAATCCATGCAAATACTGTCAAACATTTGATGATGGTACTCACTTCACATGAAAGTCTCCCCACCAGTTTTTGACATTTCGCAGTTGCACTTACTTTCACAGGGAAAAGGTGCCACGTGTCATCGACAATCAATCAGACCGCGACTGCACATTTATTTTAAATTTAATGAATAAAACGTAAGTCCCCACGGCACATTTTTTCACGGGAGACATAAATGCAAGCTTTTCGCTCGGTGAACATAGTACTTGTCGTCGAGAAAAAAATGGATGCAAAAATAAAAATAATTTTGAATAAGAAAATGTTACTCCAGCACGTCCCTATTGGGAAATTTAGAAAAGAAAAAAGTCTAAACCACGTTTCCCATTTTCATTTTTTACCATCATTCGAATATTGTTTAATGGAAACGCGATATTTGCGTTAGAAACAACTTTTTAATGATAACATTCACTGATTCATCATCGGCAACATTCATTTTATTGAAACTCGTCCAATGCCTTCGAAGGTCGATTGTTATAAAAGCGGCAGCAGCATCTTAATTAATATTGATGGACGCGAATATTCGAATGTCATATCTAGTCAAACCATCAAAGCATCATTCAATTAGCACACTCTCTCTCACTGAAAGTACCCCACATATAGCATCAATCTTGAACATATTTTTCTTTTATCTATTTACGGCACTAGAATATTCATTAACCGCACCCATATTTGGTATTTTATTGATTCAGGATATAAATGACGATGTGACGAGTCAATATGTGATTTATTGGTGTCGTAATAATGTATGTCAAGTTTTAACAATAATTGCAATCATTCTGAATGTCAATCATTTGTGCAACAAACTTTTATTTTTATATGAACTTTATTTTTATAAGAATTCCGTGAATTTAGTTTTTTTGTATGATAATGATTAAACCAGTATTGGTTTGGTTCATTTTTGGATTTGAAGTCGCCAACAGAGGACCGATCAACTGACACGATCCACCACTCGAATCTTTTCAATTTGGTTTTTTGGCCATATAATAATTTTTGCAAATTTTATGTATTGTTGGATTTCGTATGCAAATATGACATTTTTGCCTTCTCTTAAAATGCGGATTAGCCAAGAACATAATCTGGTTGAATTGATGTATAATTTAAATTTTTCTTCGGTGGATTTTGTGAAAACGACTTTTTCTTTTTCTGCGCTATATAAGCTCTGATCAGAGAATGTGGTTTTTTATGGATTTTTTTGATTAAGGCGCGAGATCATCTGTTATTTATATCAGGGAATTTTCGGGCAGTGATTTTTCTATATACTACATATATAAAGTATATGGTAATCGATACAATGACCCCCATTGCTAGACTTTTGGATTGGATGAAAATTTAATTAAATTAAAAATGAGAATATATTATAAAAAAATTGGAAATTCTAGATGAATAGAATTTAATATTATCCGAAGAAGTAAAGTAGTTTTGACCTCGGCTGATTTAGAATTGGATACATAGATTTGAATAAAAAGAACGGAAATAGAATTTTCTCACAAAAGAAATAAGTCCGGGAAAATAACCGAATATAATATCTACATTATCGGTGAAACAGTTTTGAAGCTTAATTTCCTTCTCTTCCATGATAATAATGATAACATCTATGTAATTCTAATCAGGGACGTAGCCAGGATTTTGGTTCGGGAGGGGTTCACAGTTTTTCTTACTACCAAATTTTCGGTCCATTTTAAAAATTTATTAGGCCAACACCAGGAGCGGCCTTAACTTTCGCAAAGACCCAGGCGTCCTATTTTCGCGATTTTTGGATAAAATATTATTAATTGACGTTACTTTTAAAGTCCTGTAAAAACCCCAACCGTCCGATATTCACGTTGAGATTCTAACTGAGAAAAGAGACGAAATCCACATTTTGTTTGAAGGTTCCAAAGTTGAACTCTGGACTCTTGCGCGCAAGCTAGTTAATTTATTATCATTAAGGGCCATCTTTCTCTAAGTATGCAGTTATGAGTCACATTGTCACATCGTCACTCACCAACAGTTGCACAAAATTATAAAATGTCGGAATACTGGCTGTCAGAAATGTTCAGCGTCCTTTAATGTTTCAGCTCTCCGTTTTCGCAAAGGGGGGCCACCACATACGGTGTCATTTTTCCAAAAATATTGAACATAGGATGAGGCCCAAGTGCCGATGTAGAGCATGCTACGACGCGCATTTGCTGAAATTCCAGAGTCCTGGCTTTCAGAAATTTTCAGCGTTCTTCAGAGTCCAAGATACTCGGTCTCGGATTTTGCCAGGGAGTAAGAGATACCAAATACCATTTACTTTAAACACTTGAAGTGTTGGTAGATGCACACAATTTCATATACAAATGTGAAGCCTCAAAAGCTACTATCGCCAGTCGTTTCAGATTGAAAGTTTGAAAGCACTGGCATTATTTACCGCGAATTCTTTACATTTTTAAAAGCGCGCGGAGCGCGAACGTGGGGTTGTAGAGCGTAGTGAGCAGGGGACGAAGCCCCCTAGTTATTGGCAAAATTAAAATTTAATTTTTAATTTTAGGCTGCCAAGACACGGCGCGCGAGTCCATGAATTCGAATCCAACGAGACCTTTTAAAAATTTTGTTGTAATTTTTTTATAAGAAGTTCTGGTATGGATTTGTCGTGAGTGTGTGTGGCCTTAATCAACTCTTCATACTCCGTCAGTGAAAAGCCAAACTCCAACTAACTCCTTCGTAATGTCGCCATTGGTTTCATTAGCAAAGCTCGATTGGGCCACGATACGCCATCGTTAACATTCCATAGTTTACTTTGTTTGGAATGGGAGATCTCATATCTGCAGTGGTGAACTTCTAATGAAAAAATGCTCTGCGGGAATCAAACTTGCATGCTGTGCTGTTCGACTAGAATGAGAGAAACAGAGTGAAAACCCGGAACATTTTCACCTAATTTTCACTGATGTGTGGTAACCCAGTGCAAAGCACACTTTTATATGATTAAAAATCTACATAATACATAAAATGGCATATTTGGTCGGCAAAAATCCTACATCGGAAATTTTGTTTGATTATGGTTGGGAATGGTCCCCAGATTATGTCATTAAAAGTCCCAACCGATCGGTGGCCCGCAAACTTAAAAAAAAGGGGGAAAGGGGGGCATTTTTTCGTTTTTTGCGATTACAGTAGAGCGTCGATTATCCGAACGTCGATTATCCGAACATTCGATTAACCGAACTAGCACTCAGTTTCTTTCTTGTGAAAGGCATCGAATAAAATGAACAATAAAGTGTCTGAAAGAATCAACCTCTCTCTCAATGTTGTATTTTCCTTCAGTTCTAGTCATTATACACGTTTTCAGTTTGTCGCTTAATTTCACATTTGGGCTATTTTCTAATTTTTCTATGGAAGCTCGATTAACCGAACTTTCGTTTATCCGAACCACCCTTGTCGACATTAGTTCGGATAATCGACGCTCTACTGTATTTCAAAAAAGGTTTTAGATACAGAAAAATGGTCTGAGGACGAAATAAACTACATAAAACTATCTTTGCAATGATATAAAACACATTAGAGTTTAATTGAATATTTCGGCGTTAGACTAGAACATAAATTAGAATATTTTCAATTTATACCTTTCTCAAAAGCTCCATAACTTTGAAAGAATGCTAGTCCAGCCGTAAAATTTTGTACAAGTATTGAGTCGCTCCGGTCAAGGACCCCCATTATCCTCCCATTAAAATTTTTCAAAACGGCATATCCATAACTCCCCCCAAAATTAGAGCAGAGTGCTAAATTTTGGTTTGTTGCGATTGGAGGTCAGAGTCACCCCACCCCCCAAAAATCAGCTCATTCGGATAAAAACTAAGGGTATCTCCCATAAAAAGTGACTCATCAGGAGTTTGTTCTACGTACTACTCATTTTATAAACTGTAGAAGAAAGTTCTCTTGGGTCACTTTGTATGGGAGGTACCCTTAGTTTTTATCCGAATGAGCTGATTTTTGGTGGGTGGGGTGACTATGACCTCCAATCGCAACAAACCAAAATTTAGCACTCTGCTCCAATTTTGGGGGGAGTTATGGACATGCCGTTTTGACAAATTTAAATGGGGTAATAGTAGGAGTCCTTGACCGGAGCGACTCAGTGTCTACCTTAAAATGATCTTGAACTTATTGTGAATATTTATACATAATTTTACGGCTGAACTAGCATTCTTTCAAAAGTTATGGAGCTTTTAACAAAGTTCTAGCTAGCGCCGTAATATTTAATTAAAGTCTAATGTGTTTTATATCGTTGCAAAGATAATTTTATGTAGTTTTTTTCGTCTCTAGATCATTTTTCTGTATCTCTTGCGGTTTTTGAATTAATCGCAATAAACCGAAAAAATGCCCCCCTTTCCCCCTTTTTTTTAAGGTTGCGGACCCCCAATCGGTTGGGACTTTTTATGCCATCAACTCAGGACCATCCTCAGCCATAATCAACAAAAAATTTCCGATGTAGGACTTTTGCCGTTCGATGGCCATATTTTGGTCCAATTTTCTTAGACTATAAGACATAGGAGAGTGTAAATTTCGGGCATCGAATAATTTGTTGAATTGTGCCATTTTCTAGCAACGCATCTACAGAACAAGAATTTAAGCATGTGATGGAATAGCCGCCAGCGATTTGCTATAGTGTGCCTGAATTAAGCGTTCCCCTCCAAAATTCCATACTTCTGGCAAACTACAGAGAATCGCTATTCTTTTGGCGGCCGATTTGATTGATTGCTTGATTGAGGTTTTCATTACTTCATGGCTTGTTCTGTAGATGGTTTTGTTCAGAGCCCATGTAGTGGACTCCAGTCCAGCTAAAGTATTGTTGTTGATTGCGTTCTGCAAATATTTCTTGGCAACACTCTGCACCTCTGCAGCGGGATTTCCTTAGAGCTTGGGAAGTTTGGAAAATATTTCCAATAAATTATGAAGAAAAGTATGTTCCGAATGTGTGTGGGGCAGGGAGGGGCGGTCGCCCCCCCTGGTCGATGAATATGGTAATGAAATCCTTATCGATGTAGTAAAAGATCGCTGCACTATATACCATTTTTTACCACTCCAAGCACTGCCGGAGAAGCCATGATCGGGACAGTTTGCATACAAATAGATGACAGCGAGTGGCCTCTCGTAACTGACGGAGGCTGCGCACACACATTGCACTCGTGAGTGTGTTACTGTGACTGCGTGGACCACATATTTCCTGTTTCATTACATGGCTTTTGAGCTGGAGTACACAATTTCAACCGGTCCCTTCGGGAAGTTAGTGGAACTCAACTTACTTTCATATGAAAGGGTGACAAATGGTATACAGCCTTGCTTTGCTAAGGACCTTGTAAAGAACAGGTCTCATATTTCAGCGTCTTTCAAGTTCTTCTTTCTTCCCAGTACCGTATAGCCCCTTGTGGGGCCATAGGCCTTAACTCAGCCGTTTATAGGTAATTTCGGTCAACGTTACATTGCATATCATTTCGGAGTGAATATAATGTTGTAAGCACTATATATTTCCATTCACATGTACGGAAATGTTGGACCACGCCGAGATTTGATCTCCGAATCTCTAGATTACTAGCTTCGTAGAGTGCGATTCAACCAAGTGAGCCACAGAGCGAGTCTTTCAAGTTATTAAATCAAAATTTATTTTCTAGCTGATTCATACCAGCAATAAAATTTAGCCGCTGTTAATACTTTGATACATTTAGAGAAAATCTTATTAAAACCGTTAACCATATTTCAATCAATACAGGATTTATAAATATTATGACGATGCTTCTTTGCTAAGATGAAAGTGACAGACAGTGGCGCAACCACGGGAGGGGATAACGGGGCTAAAGCCCCTCCCAGGCCCAGAAATTGTTAAATGAAAAATTGCAAAATTAAATATGTAGAAATGATTTTAATTGCAGATTTTATAAAAAAAATAATTACTGTTCTCAGAGCATAGATTATTACATGTTTCGATGGTCTATGCAAGTAGCAGCATCCTTACCACTTGGAAAAAAAATACAACATTTGATCGGCAAAAATCATGTATCTCTGAATTTTAACAGGTTTATTTGGCGATAGGCGGTCCGCAACTCAGTGAAGAAGAGGGAAACCCAGACAGCTGATCCTGCGGGTTTAACCCTGGCATAAATATGAAATTCATGTTCTCAGAATGCAATCTTGAAGACTACAATATTCGTAATTTTCAGGACTTACATATCTGGGTCGGAGAACTCACGTGGGATTGTCGTCAATCAATAACATAATCAGATCCTGCAATATCTCGTTTCTTTAGTCTTTGGAATATTTGAAACCCACTGTAAGCGTAGTAATTAGTCAAATAAAATTGAATGAAAACTTTTTCATGATGACTTTGAACCACGTTTTGCTGACCTAGATTTTTCCCAATCCTTGAAACTCTCTAGCAATAAGTACAGAGCTAGTGGTTTAAAAAAAATGTAGGTGAGTTGCATGTAACCAGAAGTAAAAGTCAAAACACGAGCAAGTGCGACTTATCATTAAAAGGCGAACAAGGTTATTCTCAATGGTATTTTCTTAAAATTTGAATCTAAAATTTCAATGCTTGAAGAGTGATTCAAAATTGGCTTTTCATGATAACAACAGAAAGAACGAGCCGATTACGAGTATGTCATTTGACTCGCGTTTTCAAGACCATATAAGTTACGAAATAATGTACATCGAAAGTAAGGTTGAAACAGCATCATTACTGATTTAGAAGCACCATCACCCAGCTTGTGGAGGCATGCTCTAAACCAGGGGTGTCAAACTCAAAACCCGGCGCGGGCCAAATAAGACTCTCCTCAGGTTTAGGTGGGCCGCAGGAAGAAAATTTCAAAAATTTTTATGTAATCGTATTACGAAAGTTGATTACAGAATATTACTTTTAAAATATAGCAGAGAGTCTGGATCATTATAGCGGCTTCGGGACTATCCGTTAGGACTTCCTCCTTTCGAAAGTGTACTTCAAGAACATTAAAAAAATAAGACAAGAAAGGAAACTTGAAAATATGATTGATCTTCAAGTAACCACAATTGCATGATTTGCGCCAAATTTGATGATAAAAAATGTGCGCTAATACACCTTGATAAGTATAGGTCTAAAAAACAGGCACTTGGGCTTTAATTATTATGTTGGAATTTCACATCCAGGTGATTTAGTCCAATTCCAATATTTCCTTAGTTTTTAAAGCTTTGCCATTTTTCCAAATAAATCTCAATTCATGGTCGGTAAATCCAACCAGGACAGAACCGTTTCATGAAGAGTAGTATTGTCCTGTACTTGAAGGATGAGCTGTCTTATAAAATCAAACAACCAGCCTCAAATAATTGGTAGTATTTGGAGAAAAAATCCTAAAATAATATTACATAAGCCACTGACGAGTTTTAGTAACTTTTGTAGACTTGAGCTTACCTTCTGAATTTGTTCACCTTACCCATTTCACCATTTTTGTGTTGATACAGATTGTGATGCTTCGTCATGGCCGCGGGCCGCACAGAACTGCCATGAGGGCCGCATGCGGCCCGCGGGCCGCTAGTTTGACACGTCTGCTCTAAACTCTAATGTCCAGTAATGTGGATAAACTTAACCCCCACCAGGACAAGATTCTGGTTGCGCCACTGGTGACAGACGAAACAAACTGATTTCGCAAGTGGAATATGCAGTCCGATATACAAAAAATTGACTGAAAATAGACAAACTTACGCTCTAAAAGGCAGATATTGGAGGCCAGTTGAATGCAGAAGAAAATCATTCTCATCTCCATTAAAAAAAAAAAAATAAATAACATGCGTGTCAAATTTGATAACAATATTTCTGCGACCGGAAATTTCAACTCCTAAGAAAATCATGATGTTGAAAAAAATTTTGGGCTTGCCCCCCCCCCCCCTGACCGAAATCCTGGCTACGCCTGTGACCGGAAATGAACAGCCACAGATGAAACGTTCATGCTTTTATAGCGTGGCCGAACCTTTATCTGCTAGCGAATCACTAAAATGTGCTCCATCTGTGACTGTTCATTCCCGGTCATGCCATTCGTGGCAGTGCATGGTTCTAGAGATGGCATCTGATGAGAAGAGTCGTGTACTGCTAGTCGAAACCGCTTGAACCTTTTTTGCCTCCCCGCAAGGGGAGAATATATTCTCAACACGCATTATATGCATCATGTGTGTGTTAATTTTCCACAAAAAAAAAATACTAATAGAGTTTCGAGGACTTGGCCCCTGCTAGTGACTCAACTAACAACTAAATTTACAAATCGAAAATACATAACATCTGTGCGTGCATCCAAAGAACGAGAAAAGTAGCAGAAAAGTGCTACTCAATTGCATTCTCTATAGACAGGAGAAACGGTTCGGTGGCAGGTAATATTACAGTGTTTTGCTAGGGAATTGTATCCGTTGAATGCGCTTGATTATTGCATCTACGACTTTTTCGACAAAAAAAAATTTATTTAATTGCCAAATTGCCATTTGGTGAATTTATAATAATATCCAGACACAGAGTCTGATGTCTCTTTCCAAGTTCCTTTTTTGATGATAGAACGAATTCCGATGATTTTTGAAAACATTTCCGGAAATTGGGACCCCTTCCCTAGCTACGTTCCTGATTCTAATCAGCACATGCCGTTTTGTATGTCACTGACATTGATTTCCCACATATAATCAAATAAAGGGTTTTCCAATAGGGACGCTTGATCTTTGAAATGAAAAAAAAATACATGTAGGAGAGATATTTGCGATTTTTTTTTTTTATTTGAAAGGTCCATCGACCCCATTACATATGGAATATGACATCATTCAAATGACCGCCACGGCTTCGGTTGGTGGCGCGCACACGAAAGGTCCAATTTTCGATGACTCTGGCGCACAAATCGGGCTGTATTTGATCGATGGCGTGGCGTATGTTAACTTTGAGGGCATCGGTGGTTTGCGGTTTGTTGGCATAGACCTGCGACTTAAGAAAACCCCACAAGAAAAAGTCCAGCGGGGTCAAATCGCACGATCTCGGTGGCCAGTTCACGTCGCCTCCGCGCGAGATGACCATGCCCGTAAATTGCTCGTGCAGAACATCCATCGTAGCGTGTGCTGTGTGGCACGTAGCGCCGTCCTGTTGAAACCACATGTTGTGCAGATCCATATTCTCGATTTCAGGCCAAAAGAAGTTGGTTATCATCGACCAGTATACAGCCCGATTTGTGCGCCAGAGTCATCGAAAATTGGACCTTTCGTGTGCGCGCCACCAACCGAAGCCGTGGCGGTCATGTGAATGATGTCATATTCCATATGTAATGGGGTCGATGGACCTTTCAAATAAAAAAAAAATTCGCAAATATCTCTCCTACATGTATTTTTTTTTTCATTTCAAAGATCAAGCGTCCCTATTGGAAAACCCTTTACATATGCTTATTACATTTCTCACAGTGCAAATAAGCCGTTACTCTAATTAAAGTAATTATTATCATTGTTCTTAATGCAAAAGGAAAAAGAACAGAAAAAACCATACATATTTAGCAAAATGCAAATCTTTCGCCAACAAAATCTCAGACTCTCGCTAGCTCGTCGTTGCGGACAATCTGATTGCCGAAATTACAACTTTATTCTACATTAGCTAATCCTACCATAACACTTGCCCAAAACTGGACTGTAACGGCGACGATCTTAAAACTTTGCAAATATCTGTTAAGACAACCGTGGTCTTTTCCACACAGCCGTCAGTTCTATATATGTACCTACATATGAAATGCTTAGCATAAAATGTGATTCATCTCTGTCATCTGGAAGTAAATTTATCTAATGTCCGGAGATAGGTCAAATGAATTATGAACATAAATAGTTGTGTATAATGTCCTAAAGCTCGATGATTAAAAGATATATGTAAATCGAATTCATACTCTTGTCATAGTTCAGCTCCATGGTCCTCCTCTATATTGATCACTGATCAACTGCCCGCAAAAACGAAAAGAGGTTAGAACTTCAATAAAAAAAAACAAGCCGTCGACCATGCACGAGTTAAATGTCATTTAAAAAAAAAAAAGTAATACCTAACTGTTTGCTTACCATCAAATTAGCATAGGACGGCCAGATGATTGCCATATATACAATCAGTCAAAAAATCTGTACAGATCATTAACCCCGAACTGGCAAAACGTGGTACGAGGAGGTCGGTTGGACGGCGATCCAAATTTTTTGCATCCATAACAAAAACATCTACTAGTTCGATAGATCTTGTATCTTAACTTGTTTAGGTGACCCGCGCCGAAACATTCCAAATTTCAAACATCTTACCGAAAATCTGACGAAAAAAAAACTGGACAAACTCGCGGACTTAACGCGCTACTTTGGATGATCTGCCAAAATGTTTTTAGTTTGATTCTCGTTTTTTTCTTGATATCATTTCCATGGTATGCACTATAAATTATTCTGAAACAGTGTCAGACGCTTGTATTATATGGTGTGGCTAATTTGAATAATGTTTTACAGAATTATTTAGTGAACTTGTCGCAACGTGATAGAATACCTGGAAAATTTTTATTATTTATTTTTAAAATTTATAATTTGTGAGTTTTAATTTCAGGAAATTAAGTCGAAAGTTAAAGAAAATCATCATGAGCATAAGAATTGGTTTAACTTAGAATAATATTAAAAATTACTATTAATTACTACTACTACTAAGTTGCCTTAACCACTTTTGGGGCTTAGCGCGTCTACTACACCTACTCGCCATCGCGTACGGTTTCTGGTAATGTACCGTATTTGGCACCAGTTCTTTCTCAAAGACGCACATTCCTTATCCACAGATCTGCGCCACGTTATTTGAGGGCGACCCCTTTGTCGTCCATGTTGTGATAAGGGGTGCCATCGCATAGCGCGACCAGCAATGCAGTTATCACCATTCCGCAACGTATGACCAATCCACTACCACTTTCGTCTGCGAATCAATTCGTCGATAGGTATTTGACTCGTACGCCGAAGAAGATCTGCATTCGAAATTCTTTCGGGCCAAAAAATTCTTAAGATTCGACGAAGACAAATGTTAACGAAAGTTTGCAGCTTCTTGGTAACTGCAGCGAAAACTTTCCAAGTGCTGCTCTCGTATAGGAGCACTGAAAGTATCAGGGAGCGAAACAGCCCCAGTTTGGTTTTAACAATGAGATAACTGCTTTGGCAGAGTTTGGACAATATGCCGAAGCAACACTTGGCACGGTTAATGCGGCTAACAACGTCTTGATATGTGCCACCATCAATAGCAACAGTGCTACCTAAATAGACTAATTCGTTTACCTGTTCATCAAGTTGTCCATTGATATTTACGGGGAGAGTGGGACTCCCAGTCAGGCTAAGGCTTTTGTTCTCGCTGGTATTAATCTTTAGCCTGACAACCTTTGTCTCTCTCTCTCTCGAGATCCAGAGCCATTTCACTCAGATCCATGATCTTATGCGAGAATAGGCAAATGTCATCAGCATAGTCCAAATGTTGTAGGCGGGATTTCAGAGTCCACTGAATGCCAAGGTTGCGTTTTTCTGGCAAAGCTACGTGGAGCACATCACCAATCACCAAAAGAAACAGGATGGGCGATAGGATGCAACCCTGCCTGACACCGTTATAAACTTCGAAACCCTCAGACACCTTACCTTTATGGGGTACGCGACATTTTGCATCGACGTATGTTGCCATAATTATAGCCACTCCGACACTCTTGCCCAAGGCCTCCCAGATACATTCGCGGTTCACACTGTCGAAAGTCTTCTCAAAATCAACAAAAAGCAAATGCAACGGGATTTATATTCGACGCATTGCTCATTTACAATCCGCAAGGTGTTGATGTGGTCCACGCAAGAAAACCCAGATCGAAATACAGCCTGCTCTTCATCAATTTTGCTTTCTAAGTGAAGCTTGATTCTCTCCAAGATTATCCTAGCTATTATTTTGGCAACAGCAGGAAGCACACAAATACCCCTCCAATTATTGCATTCTGTAAGACTGCCCTTTTTTGGAAGTTTGACAATCAAACCATCCTTCCATTCAGTGGGAAGAGATTCTATATCCCACGCTCTACCAATAAGAGGGTGCAACAACACCGCTGTTATGCCCGGTGTTGCTTGGTAAAGTTCGGCCGGCATGCCGTCGGGACCAGCAGCCTTGCCACGTTTTAGTGCAGTAATTGCGTCCTAAATTTCTTGTTTCGTTGGGGGAGTTGATCGTATACCTGCGTTTTGACGGGAAGCTAAATTATCAATATGAGGGGGGAGCTCGCCATCAGTCACTCAATTTAAAACTCCAGCGAAGTGTCTTTCCATCGCCTTAACTGATCGTCGGTATGGGTAAGTAGCCTTCCCTCACTATCTTTCACCGGGTTATGGTAGAAGCTACGGCCACCTTTACACATTGATGACATTGTAAACGGTATTTAAATAATTATTCCGTACAGCTCACTCTACGATATCAAGAAGAGAGTTGGTATACACTCTTTTGTCACGGCATACACTACGTCGGTTTTCCCGAGCTTCCGACGGTACAGGAGCTCAATGTTGTGACAATTCTCGTCTGTTGCGGAAGCTAGACCCACCTTAAGCTCTTTCCGTTCGACATCCAAGGTTTTGGCCGGGAGGCCGGATTTGGCCCAAGAACGGTCTCAGCGCTCTCCAGGTAGGCATTTTTTATTGCATCCCAGTGAGCATTTAAATCATCAACTGGGTGAATCATAATCACAGCTGTTTTCTGCGCAAAGTGATCGTTAAACTGTTGAGCTACAGCTGGATGTTTTAATTAATGGCGGTGTCGAACTTACGGTGCCGGGACGAAGAACTTCGCCAAGATTGCACGGAAGCAATCCGTAAACGAACATTTGCAACCATCAGATGGTGGTCTTTTCCCATACCTGCGGCAGCACCTCTCTTATTACGGACAACTTCTAAATCTGCTAGAAATGGCAAAATTGTCGATTTGATTCTCGGTTCGGTATCGATCAACAGACGTCCAGGTGATCTTACGGCAATTCTTATGCTCGAACAAAGTTCCACCAATGACGAGGTGACGAAAGTTACAGAACTCTACAAACCTCTCCCCGTTATTGTTCCGGCTACCCAGACCGTGTCCGCCCATCACGTGCCTTAGTCCATCGTTGTCGGCACCAACCTTAGCATTTAAATCTCCCATCACCACTACAATGTCGCCTTTAGGTATTTTACACTGGATGGTGTTGAGTTGTTCGTAAAAAGAGTCCTTAGCTTCGGCGCTATCAGGTTCAGTTCGAGCATAACATTGAATTATTGTAATGTTTCTCATTTTAGCACGGAACCTGGTGGTCATAATTCTATCAGAAACTAGTTCCTTACTAATCAGCAGACTGCTATGAGCTGCTCTGGTTAATAGGAGCCCAATGCCTGATTCCCGAGAACTGCCAGAAACTTTTCCGGAATACAATAACACCGTGCTACGAGTAGGAGAAAAATATTCCCCACTATTCAACCATCTAATTTCGCTCAGCCCCAAGATGTTGAGTTTGTATCGTCTAAACTCACTCTCTATTTGAAGAAATCGTGCGTTTTGTGGGCCCTCTGAACCATTGTCTAAAAGAGTACACATGTTCCCGAAACCAATCTTTGTCATTGTGCGATAGCCAAAAGTCGTAACCGGTAAGTCAGTCCTAATCCGAGGCCTAGTAGACGTTTCGTTAGCATGATTAATTTGCAGATGCGCAAGTTGCTGGCATATACATACTATCCTTTCAGTTGCCTTATACGACAAGCAGGGACGTAGCCAGGACGTCCATGGGGTCCGGACCCCTCCCGAAATGTTTAAAATAATGTTTACAAAAATGGAAAATTCCGAATATTAAAACGCAATTCTCTGAACAAACCCCTTCCAAATAAATTGCGCGGAATGTTTTGTGTTGAAAATTTATTATTTAACTCCATTTTATTTGTTTTAAATATTTGCGAACATCCCCTTCGAATGGGCATGTTTTAGTGTGAACTTAAAGCTTTAAACTTTATGCTGCGCAGGTTTGCTACAAAAATAGAAAATGCGATAAATTATTCTTTAAATAGAGCTTTTTTTTATCAAAGAATTTATTTATACAAACCCGTTGATGAAAGAATGTCTAACAGCGATTTTCCATAATTTTTCTACCACAAATTTCGGGGCCATAGAAGATGTGGATTTAGCCAAAAGTATTAATTAGGAATTAATAGTAATAATTTATGGAACGACTAAATGTGCGTTTTGTTAGCAGGGAGGTAATGGGTTTTTGCATAACCACTTGTTTGCGAAGGTACTTAAAGTCGAATATCCGAACGAAGGTTTTTCCCCTTTTGAGGGCATAATTAAAGGGTGTTATTTCTAAAGCCCACGTCATATCTCGCACTCAAGTCACTTGTCCCTCTTTGAAATTATACTTTTTTTCAATTAATAAATTAGTTTCGTGAATATTCGGCCTTTTGGGCCAAGTTAATGATAAGCTCCAAATAATTTGTGCTTGGCGGTAGCTGGATTGAACGAACTTATTTCTCTCCTGGGTTTATTGTGATCCGCCCACGAAACTCGTACATTAAGAATGAGGAGAGGCATCTCTTCGCATTCGCATTTTCGCTATATTCGCTTGCCTTTGATGGGCCATGTAAATAATAGTGATGTATCTAAAGCTTGGTGATCTAAACCTAATTTTGTATGTTATCTAGAATTGAAAGAATTGAAAATATCGAGTACAGAACAGAACAGCACAACTTCCATAAAAATTTGACAGGAGTTCTATACAGAAGTTGTGCTGTTCTGTCCTGTACTTGATCTAATAAAACGGAATTAATATTATCTATAGAAAAGCGGATTATTAGGTGCGGCCTTATGGGATTAGTAAGAATGTAGCCTTCTGCTGCTTGCTTATGACGAAACGCTCCAGTTTCAACGAAGCAAAATAGTGGCGAAAGTATGGTGGTGCTTTAAAGATACACACAGCCAGCGACACTAATTTAATGAGATTCAGCTGGAGGCCTTGAATCAGGTTTTGGTGGTAAAGCGACTTAGCGAGTAGAATCGAAGGATGGATATCAAATATCATGATTATCCTTCATTGATGGGTTTAGCAGTAGTGATTACTCGAAAAAGTAGCTCGACCTTCTCTCTCTCTCTTCTCTAGTTTTGCAGTATTGGCGGAAGAATCCTGTAAAAGAAAGTAAAATCGCAACCAAAAATTAAATAGCGCGATGGTATTCCTGTGACGTTGGACCCCTCCCAAAACAAAATCCTGGCTACGTCACTGACGACAAGCCAGGAACACTGAGGTTTATTCTGCCCCCACACCACAGGGGTTTTACTCGGATAATGCGGGAAAGTAACGCCCTGTGGGGACATGGGAATTGGCTTGAACCTATGAGCCCCCTCCTGCATAGCTAAGTGTCCGCAGTTTTGCCACAACTGAAAAAGATAAAGGAATCGGCATAGGCGGCCGCAGGGGGGGGGCAAGGGAGGGCACTTGCCCTCCCCTGGATTTTGCAAGTTTTTTTTTTTAATTTTTCGGACACTTTCTGCAAAAATTTTATGAACCTTTTATTCAAATCCCAATACAACATTGGGTGCGGTTCTAAAACGCACTGGTCGCATATGCTCCCACAACATGTTTTTCATTCTGATCCTGTAACTGCGGTTTTGCGGATCGGCAATAAATTTCGGTGTTTCCGTATGTCTGCCTGTGTGGAATATGTAAACGAAAAGTTCCGGAGATCATTTCTTATTCGTAAAATCCCAGTTAGAGGATCAGAATGGACAACATGTTGTCGGAACATACACTGAGAAAAAAATCCTGTAAATTCAAAAAATACGCATATGATTCAAAGAGATTCAAATATGATTTTGCTTCATATTTGTTTCCCTTTGAATCATTGTATAATCCCTTTGAAATAATAAGATATTCCTTTTGAAAGTCTATCTACGATCACTTTAAATTAAAGTGATGCAGTGTCAATTTAATCAGGTCACAACCATAAATCAAAAAGATTTCCCTTTAATTTAAAAGAGTCCATCCTTTTAAATTAAAAGGAAATCTCATTGTTTTTCCAAATACTCAAAAGAATACTTTAAATTACACCAAAAGGAGTAATTTTCACAGGGAAAGAACATAATTACTCATAAATGAGTTTTGTATAACTGACCTCGCTATAAGTGTTGGCGACATTTTATTTACTTCTTTACGCTCTAAAATGCATAATAAATTACCTACCTACAGTGGGATTCGATACCGCGGCCCTATGAATTGAAGACTAACGCCCCTACCAACTACACCACACAGACTATACGGGTCGACGTTTGTAATTTATACCATACATTGTGACATCGCTCTACCACACTGCCGACCGACTGCGAGTGTAAACCAAAAAAAAATGACAATTTTCTATGTAAACAAAGCGATTTCATTTCATTTCAAAAAGATTTCCCATTGAAAATTTGGATTTAAAGGATTTCCCATTAATTTAAAAATAATGAATTTGAATCAAAGAGATATCTATTTAAAAGGAAAGGATTATATTTAATAGGAATGTAACTCGATTTCAAAGGGATATCGATTGAATTTTAAGGGACGTTATTTTTCTCGGTGTATGCGACCGGTGCGTTTCCTTTTTCCTTTTTGGTATGTCTGTTCATTATGGCTGAATATTCGGCAATGCTAGAACCTGTTGCTAATACTCTTCAAGGTGTTGATCAGAGTCTTATGTCAGTTAAAGATCTTTTGACAAATATCCTGGATTTATTTAAACAACATCGGGATATGGCTGACGTTAATTTTAATACACTTTGGGGAAACATTAAAATATGTTCAGTCGAGGTAGACATTCAGCTAAAGAAACCTAGAGTTATTAATCAACAGAAACACCGGTCGAATATTCCTTCCGATTCTGATGAATGTTATTATAAAAGAGCTATATTTATTCCCTATGTGGATTCGTTAATAGCCTCAATGGAAGAACGATTTCCAGAGGAAAACGAGGCATCGTTTCTTCTCTGTCAATTAACTCCACAACAGATAAAAAATCTCGATCAGGAAGAATATTCAACAATAATTAACCCTTAAATGCATAGCGTACCATATATGGTACATGGCTAGATTCCTGTAAATGTCTAGCGATTATTAAATTTTTGATTTTTTTTTTACTTTTTGCTAAAGTAAACAAAACAAGCTTTCACATAAATTCAATTTTGGCTTCCCGAAGCTTTCCTTGAATTGTCAGTGCGTCGTCAAAGTGAACGAACGTTATTTTTTGTGGAATTTTAAAAGCTATTCTTTAGAGCTAAAAAAATTGGCGAAATTTACCGTTATTTAGAAAAGGAAAAATACTGGTGAGTAAATTGGAATGTGTTCTTGACATTCTTTTGAGATTTTGACCAGAAAAAGTCACCAAAGGTATTGTTTGCACCAATTTTGCAACGTACCATATATGGTACACCATGCATTGGGGCATATTCAGAAATATCTATACATACATTCCGATCGTTCTTGGTTGATGAAATTACTCTCCTTTAGTTTTGGGTAGGGTAGGATATGTTCATAAAATTTTAATAATCAGCTCTTTCGATATGATGGTGCGTTTTATTGGGCCCAGAACAGGTCCAAATAACCTAAATGTTCATACAAATTATGTCACCGATCAATTTTTCAGGACATTTACTGCCATTTTTTATGAAAGCTAGGTTAATCCTGTTCAGGATCAAAGGAGACAGAGCTGTCATAGTTGATTGAGAAGGATGTTTTTGTCATTTTGTTTTCTATAGCACACCGGTCAGGGCTTAGCGTTTATGTAGCTGCTTCTTATAATCCCAGTCTTTTTAGCTTGCAAGTATACTGAAAAATTGTCTTTTGTTTTGTCCTTAGGACACGCCACTAAAAAACCGAGCTTCCGTACTTAACATCTTAGTAAGATACTTGGACTTTCGCCAGGACTCAAGCAGCTGCGCATTGATATCCAATTTCTTAAACCATTTGATTATGACAAGTATTGTCTTGGAATTTCACGGTCAGGATCCTGAGAAAATGTGCTTATAGGGTCAACCATTTCATATGGAAGACTATGTGGAGTACCAGATTCGAGTACCAAAAAGTTACATGGATGTGATTCATATCCTGGGAGCTGCACAAATTTGGGTTATAAAGCAGGCAGCAGTTCATTTCCATATTCATATAATACCAAAGTCAATCCAATCCATATACTTTTCAAGAAAAGAATCCCATGAGCTATGATAAGTCAAAAGAAGTCTCAAGGTATACGTTTGACAGTGGAACATGTTTATAACGAACTATTATATAAAAGATTTATTTTATAACGAGACCGAGTTCTAATCGCGCTAATAGAATGATGAGTGCACACATGGGTACAGAGCTAGACGTAGACGGCACGCAAGGTCCAACATAATCAAATCAATGTTTTTTTGTAGGGGAAGAATATATACCATATGAGTCGGATCTGGCGCTCTTTTGATATTTTATAAGGACGTCGAACAGCTACCACTTGACACACATTTGAAGATTTTCCGGACATTCTATCATAAGATATGGCTAAATTTAGGTTTGTAGGGGTAGTAAGACCTTCTCGATTTTCCATCAACTTCCAGGATATGTCACAAATAGACATCGACATAGACATAGACAACTAATCACGCACCTACCCGCGGTCCCTTTTAAAAAACTGAATATTCGCGATTTTCAATAGAAATGACCACCTTTCCTTTAATGAAGAGGAGTTCATTATATCGAGTTTCCTCTATAATTTCGATCAAAACTCTCAATAGTCATTATCCTTTCTTTTTTGCACTGTTCCTATAAAAGTAAGAGGCAGATTAAATAAAATTTGAAAAATGTCTTTCATATGCAACATGTGGCCTGAATGCATGGCGTACCATATTTGGTACACAATGCAAATTCTACTATTTTCGCTTTTCTGGGAAAACGGGCTATTTCCTGGGAAAATAAAGGCTGATTCCGTGTTCAGTGACCGATTTTACATAAGTGGAGATCAGTTACGATAACGGGTTCAGACCCCATGCATTTAAGGGTTAATAAAATTCAGGCAAAATACGGGTCATACCTCGACAATTTCCAAGCAGAGTCCATGATCTGGTACATTGCATGTAAGAAACTACATGCAAATGAACCGATTTTAAGCACCTTCCACGCGTTAAAGCAAACAGAGAATTTTTATCCATCTATATTTGCAGCTCTTTCGATAATGGTTACCATACCAGCCACCATTTGCACTGCTGAGCGGTCTTTTAGTACCTTACGCAAAGTAGAAACCTGGTTGCGATCAACAATGACCGACACAAGGCTCGATGCTTTATGTATGATGAATATCCATCGTAATTTAGTTAAAGATTTTATAAAATTGAATTTTTATTCAGATGTTATAAATCGATTTGGCCAGGATAAAAGGCGATTACATTTCCTATTTGCACCAAATTGAGATTTATACATATTCTTTTACAAAGTTATGTTATGTCCAGCTTTTCTAGTCTTTTTATTATTATGAAAAAGTAAAAGAAAAAATCTTTGGGGCAAAAACGGGTTAGTTTGAAATTTCAAAATAAACGAGCGAACATATATTTTTCCAAATTAGAGTTTTCAACTATTTTCAAAAATTTTTATTTTTGTTTAGTGTGGTGCCGTTTTCATATTTTGCAATAATTTTCATGTAGCTTAAGCAACGGGATTAAACGTGGGGCTATTTTGAAATTTCAAGCTAACCCTTTCTTGCCCCAAACATTTTATTCCTTTACTTTTTCATGATAATAATAAATAGTAAAAATATAAAAATGAATGAAAAAGCGAGAAACGCTGGAAATTTTGTCGATTTTTTGATGAATATGAATTATGAATAACCTTTTTTTTTGAGTCTTTTTTAAAAGCAAAAGAACAATAATTAACTCTTGTTTCACTGGCATCTGTTTGCTTGCTTTATACCAGATCATGCATTACTTTGCAAAAAAGTTGCCATATTTTTCCTTGATTTTATTATACATAGTATTTTAATATTCCTTCTGATCAAGTCTTACAAAAAACTAGTGTAATTAATTAATGAATGGACAAGAATAAAGCTACTCCCTTCTTGGTGTAAACCCTTCAATTGTGTTGTTAAAATGAAATTCAATATTTTGAAACATACTACTTATACAATTAATTCACATTTCATTATTTACTCTTAGTACGTATAATTTTTTGTATGAACCCTTTTTAAAACAAAAAAATAAGAAAATAAAATAAAAAACAAGAAAATTAAAAAAAAAAACTAAAAAAAGTGTTCGAGGTTGCCCTCCCCTGGAAATATTTCTGCGGGCGCCTATGGGAATCGGCCAGGGCCTCTCGACCTTTATCTCTTCCCTTACGGGAATAAATAATAAATAACTAACGCGACAGTCCAACAATGGCCGCAGATGTGTTAGTGACAACCTTAACTTTAACTGCTTTTCTGTTGAGGTGTTGAGATCTACGGCATACTCAGCAGTGTTATTTATTCCCATAAATGGGTACTCGTTTAACATCTAAATGAGATCAAAGTCCGTCACATGGATCGTGACTTCGAAAAACACCATAAGCTGGATTCGCTCGCGGTGAGACTTGAACCCACGATCCGGTGCACCGAAGGTGTGCGCACTAAACACTACACCAACTACACTATGTACTCAAATTACTATTATTTATTATACTAATTAATTATTTATAATCTCCATGAAAAAAATCGACCAGAATGCGTCAAAAAAAGAAACGAATTTTTCCTCAAGTATGTGTAGTGTGTGTGTACTGTGTACATTCTAAATTGATATGCAAGCCAGAGATTTTCCATATGAAACCCTAAAAGTTTCGGTCAAAAATCTCATTAGTGGACCACAATACGCGCGCACCATCAACATAACTTTTAATCAGGTATCCACCTCTATTTTCAACCCGATACAGGTACGCTTTTGCATGTCTAATGTAGCTTTTCATTTCGTTTCATTTAACTAACACTCTTTGAACTTATTGCGGTCACTTTTCCTGCTGTAACAAATTGCGCCCACGCGCGTTAAAAAGGACGTCCGTTGAGTTCGCTGTTTAGATAGTAAATATATTTTCACTTTTAACTTTATCCACGTGGCATAGAGAGAGCGAATTGTTAGTTAATATCCGGCAAGTGTGTGTGCTTTGTATACTTAAACATCATCCGAAATTGCTGAGGAGAATACGAAATTAGGTAGGAAGGAATAGCATTTTAGCAATTACAAAGGAGATAACATTTCTAAGCTATTGTCTGTGGCTGTGACGATAAAGTTTTCGAAAAGAAAAATCACCGGGATGTAGATATAGGCCAGTCATTTAGCGATTTTAGGTCGCAAAAAATTGCTCGGCTCTGTTGTTTTGGGATATTGTTAGGATAGATACCAGAAGTGTACCACCAAGTTTGCAACTTCGAAAAACCTGTGCTAACCCCGTAACCCTAAAAAACCTCAAAATGTTCGGACTTTTTTCATATTTTTGTTTGTAATTTCTAAAAGGTGCTTCCTACAAGTAAGTCGTCCACTGCACTTTTTAAGCTAAGAAAGTCTTCTTTAATTTGAGTGTAACTTCAGCTTTGTAGGTGCAAAGGATCCCAAGATACAGCACTTTAAAAAATGTGTTTTTTTTTTGTAAAGAAAGTCCGAAATTGTATTTTAGGAGGTTTGTATGACAGCCTTGTGTTCCGATTCCATCCATTCCTAGATATGTTTTGAGGCTTTACTAGGAACACATTTGGGTGAGGTTTGGTTAAGATTGGTTCATAAAGAAAAAAGTTTTTCTTAAAAGAACCTGATTATCAGGGGTTGGTTTGTATGACAGCCCTATAACCTAGTGCTCCGATTTCATCCGTTTCTAGATATGTTTTGAAGTTTTACTAAAAAACACCCTTCCGGTTAAGATTGGTTCATAAAAAAAAAGTTTTTCTTAGAAGAACCTAATTTTCAGGGGCAGCCCTATGACCCCATGGTCTGATTCCATTCGTTCCGACATATATACAGCTAAGGAACTGGTTTATAGCTTCATGTCACATGACTTTCTCCGTAAAATGCGCATTTAAGCCGATATTCAGCTCGGAACATGACTGAAATTACAATTTCAAAAAACAATGTTTAAAGTGCTGTATCTTGGGATCCTTTGCGCCTACAAAGCTGGAGTTACACTCAAATTAAAGAAGATTTTCTAAGCTTTAACAGTGCAGTGGACAACTTACTTATAGGAAGCACCTTTTAGAAATAACAAACAAAAATATGAAAAAAATCCGAAAATTTTTAGGTTTTTTTGCGACCTAAAGCCTTATTTTTCGGTTTATTGACTGGCCTATAAGGTACAAGTGCATTCTTATTAATTTTTGCGCGAAAGTTCACCGTTATCCACTTATTTGCAAAAAACTGATTTGTAAAACTATTTTTTTCAACTTTGACACGCTGTAACATTTTACCTACTGCTTTATAGTGAACACTCGCTATGCCAAAGATGAAGAAAATTTTGTACCAAACAATTCGGTGGCATTCTTTTGGAAATGCTACCATTAGGAGCAGAGATATACGCAGGAAATCCAAACAAGACAAAAACCTTCATAAGTACCGTTAGAAAATTGTTCAAGTGGTGCAAACTTAACTTTAAGCTTTCTGACTAATACCCTATCGTTTTCTAAAATAATCTCAGACAGCACTTGCATGCACTTTGAAGCCCCATTTCACGACCGATCGCCTGAAGTAAAAAGCAATCGCTCCGCATAAGGACACGCCTTGTCTCCTTTAGGAGAACTCTCCGGTCGGTAGATAGGGGTTCATTTTGGCTATGCATGACGAACATTACAAACAGCCTGCAACTATATGAAAAATGTCATTTCAATAGCTTTAAAACTGCTTTCGTAAACGGAATCGTAACAGATGGACAGACAGACAGGCTGAGAGAGGGACTTGGCCCAGTTGACCTCCCTCGTCATACTGATCATATGGTCGGAGATGCTTCCATCAATGCATTGCGAAATTGTACACTTTTATATTTTGCTCACATTAAATTAATTACATAGTTGTTGGGTACATTCCAGGCAATGAATGCACATCATGTATGCAAATAATCTCCAATCTACTTCAGCGTTTATCATACGTTATTGACTCCATATAGGTACATTCTACAAAACTATTTTCTCTAATCAAATTCCTTAAATTCATCCTGGAATTTCGATTCAAATGACCTTTTTGCATTAATTGCATTTCATCAACTTCAAATGCATTCATTCCATTGAAATTGCTGACTTGATCCATTCTCAACGACTCTATTCGCAGCATCCGTACATCCTATATAACATAATTGGTCGTGGTTTACCCTATACTCTTGACCAGGATAGATTCTATGAATATTGGAGCGTTGGGAATGAAAAACCTTCATTTCAACCATACCGCTCCGTAGTGACATGCATAAAAATGCAATTTCCTTGACTAAAATCGTCTGTGCTGTGTTTTTTTTTTTTTCGGAAAATAATAATAATCTCTGTAGAGCGTCGTCATATATAAAGTCAATGTCAACAGCAAAGTCTATTCCATTTCAATAATTGTGTTAGGATGATGTCCTTTTCATGAACATTCGCCTTGGCTTCTTCTGAACATTTTATTTTCATAGCAGAAAAAAAGTGAACTTATTTCTTCACTATAATTACGCGGGAAATCACAGAAAAAAAAGGAATCTTCAAATTTTCTTATAGGAGTACACCCAACAGAAATTGAGATTTGAGGGTACAGAAAATAAAGTAAACCAACCAAAAAATAAAATGGATTTCAAGATTTGCTGGTTTGAGTTTCTCATTGCTGTGTATCTATGAGCTTCGGATGTGTCCTGGATTATAAATATGCATGAATATTGTAGAGATTAATGCTTTGATATAAAAAACAACAACGATGAAAATTTCCTGTGATTTAAACAGAGACATATTGCTATATGTAGATGACATTTTGACAAACGAAGAAAGGGAATATTTTGTTATTCGTTTAGCTGGAACTCACCATGATGCAGAGTTTTCTAGGATAACGTTCCATTAACTTCTTTTTATAGCAATTTGTGAAGTCTAGTTAAAAATGTGGGGTGAATGTACTTACTAATGATGATTACTGTTGGATAGGCATTCGTCTAGAGCAGTGGTTCCCAACCCGCAGATGTCTGCGAACCACTTAGCCTCGAAGGTAATTGCTACGGACCACCGTTTCGGGGATGAATTAAAAAGTTTGGGTGGTTTTTACCCATTCAGTCAGATTTTTGTTGTTATATTTCAGCCCTTCCGGGTCGAGGCAATTTTCCAAGCGGTACTTTTAGGCTTTGTAATAATACGATGTTGAGGACAAATTAGTCGCACGAGGTCTGCAAAGTACAGCGATTTGATACCATTCAACTAAGTGGGCCTAGCTATTTGGGATCAATAGACTGAAGCGGTGTCGGAATGGATGACCATGTCCTTGCCGCAGTGAGCGTGGCTCACCCTATAGCGCACCGCATTTCAATATTGTCTGTCATCGTTTCTTTCCTATTGAATAAAAAAATGTATGAAAATGTATGCGTTGCCTGAATGTCCCATAAATATGGCCATATTCCAAAAAGGGTGATTCGATTGAAAATTGTACTGTTGCGACAACTATTTGACGCCATGTTACGTCAACAGAAAAAAAACCCTCCACAGTAAGAAATTGTAGTACCGAATGATGTTGGACGAGATAGAGGGGACAGCGAGCATATGCTGCCTCTTCTATCTCGTCCAACATCATTCGGTACTACAACTATTTGGCGATCACTTCCTTATTTGAAACCGTATTTGACGCGCACTGCGTATGGTTAATTCTTCATACTCTCGCATCACAAAACTTTGTCAAACTGTCTATTTCTAATTTTCCCTAGGCAAATCACATCCAATTTAATAATCAATTTTTTGTATTGATTTAGTATTACCGCACAGTACCGCGCGGTAGTAAAAAAGTGGTTGAAAATATCAGGAGGCACACTAAACTCCTCGCCGAATATTTACGGTTTTCTAAAAGCAAAACTTTCAATGTCAATATTCTGCTAAATAACGAGAAAATTAGCATTAAATCTGAATAGGTGAGGCGTAACCAGGATGCCACTGCAAACTGCTATTTTGCTATTTTTTTTGGGGTAGAGATGGGGCATTTTGCATATTTACTGCATGCCGTGTCGTACTAGCATGCAGTTACGTCGGATTCTTACCGACTAAACCTAAACACCTCTTTCGTCGCCGATTGACCCTGCGGGACCACTTTTCAGTATTACTTCACAGGGTCAATTTGGGCTAATCAGCCATGTTGTTTTAGTAGCGGTGCAGAAAGGCGTGAACCGCTGTGCATGTCTGTGGAAGTACTCTATGTTTCGTCGTCGTTCTCGCCTATTGTCTCAAGCGAGAAGAACGTAGCAGCTGCAATAGGGTTGTCCCATAGCGACCTCGGAGTGAGGTTAGTGGGTGCAGCGGGCATCGGAACAGGTGGTCCACATCATGGGGCGCACCACTGCAGCTCGGACAAATGTTCGGAATGTCCGGGTCTATTCGAGATAAGTATGAATTGAGGTGCGAGCAAAAACCCGACCTAAGCTGGGCTAGTGTCGCTCTTGTGGCTCTCGGGAGCCTAGTCTCCTCAGGTGATATAGGTGGTGGGGGCGCTGAAAGCCTGAAAGGACTCTATTCATACTTAATCTCCCTATTGACCTATTCACAACGGTTGTGTGAATATCTGCGATGGCCGCATGGTATGCTGTGCCATCAAATATATCGGGAGGTACCCGTTTGTATCCCTGGACGTCTCTCTCAAGGTCTCTGATTCCTCTCCTGACATGTCGTGGAGGGGGAGTATTGTCCATGAGATGATCGTTTGGGTGATTCTCTCGATAGCAACCGACCAGATATTGTAAAGACAGGAGAAGATTATGATCACGTATTGGCAACATGCTGGTTTCTTGATGAAGATGATCCTGGGACGACATTAGGTGACAACCTGTAGCGATATGTTGAGCAGCGTTTTGGCATGTCTGGATCTTGTTCCAGTTTGTTTCACAAACGGTTTGTGACCACAGCGGTGCTGCGTAGCTGGGAATTGCTCTACCTATCGCTTTGAAGGTGACCAACATAGTTTCCTTGTCCTTGCCCCAGGAACTCCCGGCTAGTGAGTAACAGCTGGAACAACGTCGTCAGCATGTTTGCCAGTACGGATCCTAAGCTCCTCCGAAAATTCCTGCGTCCAGGTGGTAAGAAGTGTTGCAGTGCATTTTGACGGTGAAATGAGGTTGCGGATACTGAAAAACTCCACCAGTTTCTCAATATAGTTATTTAATCGAGCACACATGCCATTTAATCATTCCCCGTGGTGAGTACGGTGCAATCGTCCGCATAGGAAATTAGTTCGATACCTTCCGGGGGTGTTGGAAGGCTCGACAGGTGTTGAATAATGTAGGAGAGAGTACGCTACCTTGTGGAACTCCCTGCTTAATTTTCCTATGCTTTGAACAACTGCCACGAAACTCAGTATAGGATTGCCTCCCAGCTAGATAGTTGGCAATCCATCTAACTACTTGAGCAGGAACATGCATATTAAGGAAGTCTGCCAACAGCGCAGAATGGATAACCGTGTCGAAGGCTTTCGACAGGTCAAGTGCCACTAGGACAGTTCTGTCACAGGGCGGTTTCTGGTTGAGGCCATTATGGATGTGATGGGTGATCAGATCCAGAGCGGTTGTAGTACTATGCATCTTCCTGAAGCCATGCTGGTGAGAAGCTAGCTCAGCATGTGATACAAGGGTGGGGTGGATGAGTGCTTCGAGCGTCTTTACAACGGGTGATAAAATCGTGATTGGACGGTAGGAATCGGTGAGTTTTGCGCTTTTACCGGGTTTTAGAAGGGGGGTAATTCGACCCTTTTTCCAAAATTCAGGGATGACAAGCGTGGATATCGACAAGTTGAAAGCCATCGTTAGGTATTCGATGGCCGGAAGATCTAGATGTTTCAGCATGGCCACTGAAATGCCATCTGGTCCAATGGCCTTAGAGTTTTTAGCGTTCTGGATCGCTGCTGAAACTTGGTCCGCAGTATAGATGGAAATAATGTCAACTGTTCGGTTGCGTATCCTTCTTTTTATTCTGCAGTTGAGCGACTTGGTCTTGGGATGCTCAATAACTTGCTTATTGAATAAGCTCGCACAAAGTTTAGGATCTGCGATGGTTTTCTTGCCGAATCTGATGGCTACACTACCTTTGTCTGTGGTTGGATGTGACAGGGCGCGGGCTGTAGCCCAAAGTTTGCTGACACCTTTCAAGAGATCGCAGCTTTCAAGATGCTCGTTCCTAATCAGCCATCGCCACGGGTAGCAGACTTGCGATTACACTCCTAATTCTGTAACTCCATATGGACCGCACGAATTGCCCTGTTTACTGAATCCTAGTTATTTGCTGATAGCAGCATCAGACCCACTAGGTTCTCGGGCCTAATGTTTTCTTCCAGTTCCGCTTCGAGTTCACTGCGGATATCTCCAAATCTGGGACAATCAAACATGACATGTTTCGCATCCTCCGCGACTCCCTTGTGTTTTAGATCGTGACTGGCTCTTTATTGACAGCCGCTTCTTCTTCATTACAGTGGGTTACATCAATGACTTATGTTACATCTAGTACATTTGCTACATCTACTACACCTTGCATCTCGGGCATTGTGGTGAGTCGTCTAACTTAAAACGATGCAAATATTGTCGGTACCCTCTGTGGCCCGTCAAGAATTGGGTCATGTAAAAATTCGTATCCCCGTGTTTTCGGTTAACCCACATGGCTATTTCTGGGATAAGGGTATGTGTTCATCGGCCAGTAGAGGCCTCATCCCATCCGATCTGCCACCTTCTCATTGATTCAAACCTTTCAATGTTTCTACGCCCTGAGTGCAACTCAGGTGTTACGCCTTGGTGACTGCTGTACAGCCTGCTGATCTCTGCCACTAGTATCGGAAAGGGTATAATTCCAGATACAACGTAGGCTGCTTCATGTGTTGTGGCGGGGCATACATGATTATTGATGTTACCACCCTCGACAATAGCAGCCGCCTACTTGTCCTGGGCCACCTATATTCTTACCAAAGCCGACGTGGCAGTCGCCGCCTTATCACCCACATACTTTAAATGCTCTCCAAAACTTAGTTTCGAGTCAATCATAACCACCAAATCCCTAACGGCACGCTTAGAGGTTATGACAGACTCTCCGGCTCTGATTTTGAGGCTACACTTTTTTCTGCGCTTGCTTATCAAGACCGCTTCCGTTTTTTGATCGGCGAGTTCTAATCCAACGGTTTCCACAGTTTGATGATTCTTATAGCCCCGCTTGTATACATTCCGACCAACTCCGGGTCTCTTGCGACGGTTACCCCAGCTATGTCGTCAGCAAAACCTACCACTGTCACTCCTTTCGGCATAGCGAGCTCCAAGATAGTGTTGTTCATAATATACCACAAAAGTGGGCCAAGAACAGATCCCTGCGGTACTCCTGCAGTAACCACGTATTCCTTTTGTCTCTCACTAATGTCATAATTCAAGACGCGATATGCGAGGTAGCTCCTAATTATCGCCGCTAGATATAGTTGGGTACGTTCAGCTTTTGCATTGCGGCGTGAATACACTCCCAGTTCGCGGAATTGAATGCGTTTTTAACGTCTTAAGTCACAACAGTGCAACAAGTACTTTTACAGTGATTCCATAGCTATTTTAGTTGCCGTATTGGCGGAGCCGGAGTCTTTCAACCTTTATCTTCCCCCTTACGGGCGCAAACTGCTAATATTCGGATGCGCAAGTTGGAAAATGTGTTGGTGCGAAAGTGCAAGGCGTTGGTTCAATGGGAACCAGGCTTAATAATTTTCGAATTCGACTCGCGATCGATTTTTCAGCTTTGGCTATCTAGAGATAAATTTAACACCGTCAGAGACATTGCTTAGTGAAAATCAAAAATTGTAACATCATATCATTAATTTCTCGATTTAATTCATACTATTAATTTGTAGATTTAAATGAATTTGCAAAAACGCCTACAAATAGGCAATAGTTTATTTTATTGAATTTGAAAACAGCTTTCGTTTCGAACATTGTAAGTTGTGTTTGCAAAAAAGCTTTACCAAATGTGTTATACGAGGTTTAAATTGTTATACGAAAACTGTATTGGAAAGTAAATTTTGAAATTAGAATCACTTTTGTTTGAGCGATCTTCGTGATCCGACGTCCGCACGTAAATGCAGATAGGGCAAAACCTGTCGCATATACTGTTTGCAGATAAGCTAGCTTCAGTACGTCAAGCGGTAATTTTTATTAATATAAAATTTAAATTATTTTATTTTTTTGCAGACACAACAAAATTTTTTCCTCTTTTCTTTTTTTCTGTTCTTTGCTTTTCGCTTACATAATACGATTTTTTATTCATTGTGTAAAATATTAACATCAAAAAATTAAAGCGAAAAACCCAAATATTCTGAGCTTTTAATTTTAAATAAGGCAAACTACAAAATGTTATTTAGTCACAGAGGAATATTCCGTATTTACAAGAATAGTCACTAGTTTCTTCCGCGGACCACCTCCGGGCCGCGGACCACCAGTTGGGAAACAGTGGTCTAGAGTTTAAAACAGTTAAGACGAATCACCAATTAGAATGAAGGGAAATATCAATTATCATTAGATTGAGCAAATAAGCAATTATTTAAATTCTGACAAATTTGATAATTTATTATTATTATATAGCAATATTCGCCATTTTAGTCTTTCAATTAAGGCAAGTTAAAACCTGATAATGTAGTTTTCAAATTTCCTTTAGCTATTTAAGAATCTAGTCAAACACTTCAGCTGAACTCATTCGGACATATTTTCGACTTTTCATTGAATTATGCAGCAATTACATATATTTGATCTAAGGGACTACTCTACTACTCTTAAATATCCCAAGGTTTAAAAAAATTTTCGTTTCAGCCCTAAATAAATCCAGCATCCGAATCATTTACTCGTAATCAGTAAACTAGACAAATTTAAGTTGGTCCAACTGGACGTATTTACCCAGCTACCCTAAAATCACTGAAATTTTATTGCATAAAATAAAGTGTATCTTCATAAAACCGTTTCTCTATAAATGCCTTCGAATAAATGACGCGCTTAATCTCTTTCAGCCTTTCTCAACGCCTATATACATTTCACGAAAATTATCAAAGACCGGAAACTATTTCAAAACCACATTGTATCCCCAAGCAATTTGTCCAATGTCCGAAAAGCTCATTTTCAAAGGACGAATCTCAGAACAACCAAGGACACTTCTAATATGGTACAACAAAATATTTTGATTTTTCTCAGAAAAATTTTCCTTGCATTTAGAATATTAAGGACTTACACACAGATTGGTTGAATTACATTGGTTGTTTATTGAAAACCTTTCCAACAATTTTAAATGAACGAACCCGTGGGAATAGTCAGGAATTATTATGCAGAGACGTTGCTACAAATCGTTCTTTATTCCTACTGTGTATTTCAAATCGCGGGAATGTTTAGGGTATTTTTTTTTGTTAATCGTGTCCAGATTTTTCCTGGAACAATATTCAAATTATTGCTGTCTGTTTTTTCAAGTGTCAATGTCTTTTTTATTTAGTTAGGTCACGAGAAATGAATATTGAATTTGGATGGATAATAATTGATGCGTTCAATTATTATCATTGCTGATATGCGGACTCAAATTCTCGAAAATGTGGTCGAAAATTTTGTAATTTGTAGTCATTTTGGGGCATATGACCGAAATCCGTTTCAGATATTAACCATGTGAAATTATACGAGTATATACAAAAAAAAACAAGTGTACGCTCATTTATACCTCAATTGTGTGTGTTTTATTTTAATTTAAAATTCGGCGCTCTCTTGAAAAAAAAACACCCAGTGTGTATATTGATCAGCTCGCGATAAAGCAATTTGATTTACTTAAAACAAGAACGGTAAGAAATCGGTTGATTACTGTTGGAGGAGGACTAATGGATGAGAATTGAATGAAAGAAATTTCTTCTCTTGTCATCAGCCTAGGCCTAGGGGAATGCATAATAATGAAAAAAAAAAACGAAATTGTCTCAATATTTTTTTTCATTTTTCTTCTATAGACTTTAATCAATATTATTGAGAATTTATTCGTAGAACTAAATTAACTAAAATTTCTCCTATTGCTAAAAATGCAGAGATATGATACCACCTCCTTCCATTTTGTCTACGGCAAATTTACACGATGATGCTCCAAAGCCAATATTAAGGCCAACCGTATCTACGATTTACGCGTAATAGATTAAGATTTATTCATTCATCCACGCAACATCACTGCCGGGCACGTTTCAATTTACTTATCTGGCCTACACAAAGATTTATGGAAATCAATTAAAATAAACACACAAAAGGATGAGAATATATTGACAGTTTATCACCTCCCAGGCGTACGCATAACTCCGAAAAACTCCGCATATTTGTGCAAATTCCTTTTGCATAATAAATATAAATATTCAAAACGTAACGAAAGATACGTATGATTTAATGAATAATATTGGATTTCAGTTGTGTTGTAGAATATAGACATATAAGCATGAATGTTGCAGACAGAGGCCATTTCGGGGCTGACAACAATTCAATTAGCAATAGAATTAAATTGTTCCAGTTATGGTGCAAGGTTGGGTGTAGTCAGATTGAATCCTAAATTGAGTCAATATAGGATTATTGTATCAGCAGTTCTATATTCAAGGCTTGGACAAATTATGCTATTGTTTATTCAAATTAGAATTGGATTGCTGGTTTTATTTCACAGTTTCATTTATGCTTGATTTTGTTTTGTCGAAATATAATAATTGGCAGTGTCGTTGAGAGTTATTTAGTTGTCATTGCTGCGAGATGAATTTTTATAACAGCATGTATAGAACTGTGGCGCCATGCATTTTTCAGCAGGAGTTTAATATAATTTTCCCTTATTATACCTGTCACTATGTGAAGGGGTATATTAACTTTGTCATGAAGTTTGCAATGCACTGAAGGAAGTATACCTGCGACTATGAAAAGTATATCCTATATATTATTGATCAGTTTGACGCAAGCAATCGATTGAGCGATGTCCGTCTGTACGTCTGTTTCAATGCAAACGCAAAACTAGTCCCTCCGTTTTTAACCTATCGGGTTCAAATTTTGTATACAAGTTTCTTTCAATCGCTTGTAGCTCTGTGGCTCACTTGGTTGAGTCGCACTTTACGATGCTAGTAATCTAGAGGTCCGAAGATCGAATCTCGGCGTGGTCCAAAATTTCTGTACATGTCCGGATAGGAAACTAGGGTCGGGGAGAATAAGTGGATAAGTCGAAAAGTATAACTTTTCAGGACAGCATTTTTAATGTTTGCCGTGGTATATTAGCCGAATGCATCAACTCGAAAAAACTTTTATTATTGTTATTTGTTCTCTGCAGTGTCAGGATTTCATCTGCGGAATTTCATTTGAATACTTTGATCCAAACCGGAAGTATGGACATTTAACCCTTCAATACTCGATCGGAATCTATAACAATAAAACTCGTACGAAGTATATTTTTTTATCCACCATACCACCATTTCTGATTAAAACTTTTTAAATAGTTTGCTCGATGAGGTATATTTTTTTATTATTTGTGGGCCTCCGCACGGTACACGCCAACGCACCATGCTCCATTTGGAGTGAGGGCAAATCAAGAGAAATAATTGTTAAGGTAATTTTGAGATAATATGGATTCATAATAGATCAAATTGAACACTGTATAACAAATCTGGCCTGTGCACTGGGACAATCAGTTATCGATAACTCTCTGCAAATTTTTTGTTTTAATTAATATTTTTACCCAAATTGATGGAAGATTGGTAGAAACTTATTAGAAGCCATAAACTGAAAACTTCCTGGGAGACGTATTAAAAATTGTGGATGGACAATGGACCCTTTTCATCACCTTCGAATTCAACCGAAGGAGCGATATTTGTTTTTTTCTGATGCGTCTAGAAAAAATCTTTTTAATTTTATTATTTATTTATGTCGGGTTATTCATATGTAACGCCCCATTCTGTTTTAGTAAAATATAAACCGTTAGAGATTTTTCGATACTGTTTTATAACTACAATTCTATGTAATTTAGAATTTGAAAGCAATATCATGCAGACATAGCTGATATCGGTTTAAATATGATATAGTGAATTACAGCTGGAGCTGTGGTCTTAAGGTGGTGAATGAATTGTCTAGTGTAATTTGGCTTTTAGCGACACACTCCTATAAATTTGACAGTAATTCGAATTGTCTGTAAAAAATCGCCTTAAGTGAACTAATCGTAGACCATTTCATCTGGAGGAAGGTTTTCACGAACAAACTTAAACGATTCCGCTTTCTCCTTATTTTACAGCCTTTATATACATCATCATCAGATTTATCCAATGTAATGTACAAGTACAAACAATATACTTTTTTGCACACTCAGAATTATGTGCTTCTGTTCACGTGGATTGCTGCAATGGCTATATTTTTTTAAAGGCAGGTTTGTTGACCCATACTCGTAAAACAATATAGCATTAAGGTTAATTTTCAAATTGTCAAATATATTAAAGCCTTTTTTACACGAAACCCAAATTTTAAACGCTTTTTCTTCATTATTTCATATTTTTGCAAACTAAAATTAACTTTTTGTGCTTGGGAACTATGCTTAAAGAAAAAAATTCACTTGAGCTGAAGTTGGAAAACTAATAACTGGAAGTGATTGAGATTGCATACATTTAGGCGAAATTTCGAAAAATTTTAAAAGCTTATTAAAACTCAATGCTGTGTGGATGTGATTTCGGGCTAGCATTTGTATGAACATTACCCCGTAGAGTATGTTAGCTGTTGAAAAAACTGTTTCTGATAACTCTTATTCAGTACCTATCGGCTGGTTAGTCTTACCGCATAGACAAGACACACAAAATATTTAGAAAGCTTTTCCATTGAATTGAATGAAATTTTTGTTTATTTTGCATATTTAGTTCTGCCATATTTTTTTCTTGGTTACGCCATCATCTTAGATTGAAAAAATTATTGCGCTGCTTCATACAACAGCGCAAATAAGCAAAAGATCACATAACTATGCAAAATAAACAAAAAAATCAACAACAATTCAATGTAATGGAAAAGCTTTCTGAAAATTGTGTGTGTCTTCTCTATGCGATAAGCCTAACCATTCGATAAGAGTTTAGAGTAATCAGGCCCCAGTTTTTAACGTTTAATCGTTGAAATCTATAGTTATTTGCATTTGTTGAGGGTGATTTCCGATTCGAGGCCTAAATTGGCGCAACCCGAATGTAATTTATTTCCAATTTCAATAATAATACAAGTCAACTTTTCTAATTATTCCCAGCCAATGGTTTCGCTACAAAACTGTACAAGTAGACTTAACCGGGTAACCACATCAATGAGTGAGTTGTCTGTAAATGCACATTTATGTTACTAAGAAAGCGTTGCGTTTTAAACTTAAACACTTCTGCATATTACGCAGAACTTTTGTAAGAGTAGTTTAATGCAGTTAACTCATTTTTGATATAAGTCGATTTATCCACTTATTCGCCGTGCTATATAGTGCTTGCAACATTATACACAATCTGAAATTATATGCAATGAAACGTTGACTCGAAATAGTCTATAAACGAATGAATGCACCCACCACAAGGAGTGTTTGAACCTGAAACGAGAAAAAAAAGAAAACACAGTCACCGTCACCAATCATCGGAAGTCACCACGCGCGCCACACTACCAGCCAGAATTATCTGTAATGAGAAGATTAAATTAATACTTGGAATCTTCAAACAATATCTTACCTACCATCACCGAATGTCAACAAACACGGAAAGACACAGCACGAGGACAGCACGATTATATTTTACTTTGATTCAAGTGAATATTTTTGTGTGAAATTTATCCAAAAACTGTGCTATTTAATTTCATAGCCCGTATCGAAACCAAAAATTTGTGGCTGTATTTGACTTTCTTTCTAGTGTTTATTTTGTGAAAAACTTAATTGGCTTAATAGATATGAGTGGTCGGGATAGAGACATTGGCCGGAAATACGAAAGCGGTGCTGCCAATGCTCGGAAAAGAAAAGTTCGAGAGGAATTTCAGCACTCGCAGGAGGAGAAATTTATTTGGACTTCCGAGCAAAACGCTAACGAAAGTCCGAAACAACATCCAGCGCGTGAAAACACTAAGAAATTGGACCCAGCGGTTTCCGTGGTTGTAACGGATGAAATATCTGAAAACACCACCTCAAAAGCACCTGAAAGTACGAATACCTTAGGAATATTTGACTCGAGTGACCCCGGAACGTGGCCAAAATTTATTAACAACTAGACAAGAAATTTTCTGATAGAGGGCCACCGCCAATTCTTATGGGACATGATTTTCCAAAAAAAATGCAGATGGCCGACATTTTTCGAAAAGTTTTTATGTATTTACCATTGTGAATGGTGAAAAGGCTAGTTTACTCGATTTTTAAAGATGCGGTGTATTGTTTCACAAATTATTCAACGTAGGGTCCAATTTATGCGATAATGGTTTTCGTAAATGGAAGAATGCACAAGAGGAGCACATGAAAGGTCCACTGACCATAAAAAACATTACACAAAATTCGTCGAATTGAAAACACGGCTAATTAAAAAGGCCGCTATACAGGATGTCCCATTCATGGTGGAGAATATTTTAATGGGAGGTAGCCTGGCTCATTTGGGGAAAATTAATGCACAACGGGACCCCTCTATTTTTAACCGTTACTATGTAATAGCATTTTTTATCAAAATGCCCGACTTCCTGAACACAATCAAAATTTGCCACACCATCAAACATTTCATCCGAGATATGACTTCACTTTCTGAAACTACATAAAATTTCCAATAAAACGACACCTCGCCCGTTACGAAGTTGCTCGTATCTTCCGAGATACACTCGTTCAAACTTTAAAGTAATTTTAAAATTGTACGTATACAATTTTATTATTTGATTTGATTTGATTTTGATGAGAAACCAATTTTAAAATTTCTTTAAAATTTGAATGGGTGTATCTCGGAAGATACGAGCAACTTCGTAACGGGCGAGGTGTCGTTTGATTGGAAATTTTATGTAGTTTCAGAAAGTGAAGTCACATATCGGATGAAATGTTTGATGGTGTGGCAAATTTTGATTTTGTTCAGGAAGTCGGGCATTTTGATAAAAAATGCTATTACATAGTAACGGTTAAAAATAGAGGGGTCCCGTTGTACATTAATTTTCCCCAAATGAGCCAGGCTACCTCCCATTAAAATATTCTCCACCATGAATGGGACACCCTGTGTATAAAAGAGTCGAGGACCAGATTAGAACGAGAACATTGGAAAAATGTTCTTGCTCGAATCATTGCGGTGGTTCAATATTTGGCGGAAACGAATTCCGCGTTTCCTGGATCCTCGTCCACAATTTACGAAAAAAATAATGGCAACTTCTTCACACTAATAGAAATGCTGGGTTCTTTTGAATTTTGAATGATAGAAATTAAAAATAGGCTAAACATGATTTTCAGATAGCTTTTTTTTTAAACTAAATTTTGATCCAAATACTTAAGCTACAGTCAGACCGTGCTAGTACTAGCTACTAGTGCATGCATACAAGATATCTCCACGGTGACGACGACGTCAACAACGAAACAGTGTCATAAAAATGAGTGACTACGCGTTGTTACGACGTTCGTTACCGAGAGTGTTTGCAACTAGACGCGTGAATAGTCACCCTATCTACCTAGGAATTAGTTGTATGCGCGAAATTACCACGGTGACGACGCGAAACGTCGTAAACAATCAAAAAAGTGTTATGCAGTTTTACTAGTAAGTAGTAAAATGTATTTAATAGTGGAATAGGACATGTTCAATTATTCTACTGGGAAGTGAATATACACTAGAATTATTTCTCGGTGGATTTCGAATTAACGGCTCAACGGATCCACACGAAATTCAGTGGGAATGTGTATAATGGTAGGGTATTTGCTACGAATACCTTTGAAGTAGGAAAATGTTAACCGGGTGTCCCAAAGGAGGTGCAAAAGTAGATCATTTTATTTGTCATCGGAAAAGGGTGTATCGGCACGTATATCGACATGATATTCAGTGTAAAATATGTAGAATGGTAGGCTATTTGCTACAAACACCTTTGAGATTACGAAATATCAACAGTGTGTCCTAACAAAGGTGCAAAAGTTGATTATAATCGGGAATAAATTTAGTGTGAATGTGTTGAATGGTAGGGTATTTAGTACGAATACCTTTGAGATTGGGAAACGCTAACAGGGTGTCCTAAACGAGGTGCAAAAGTAGATAATAATCAGCAATAAATTTAGTATGAATGTGTAGAATGGTAGGATATTTGCTACGAATACCTTTGTAGTCGGGAAATGTTATCAGGGTCTCTCAAACGAGGTGCAAAAGTGGTTGTCATAATCAGCATACCCAACAAACAATGGCTAACAACACAATACAAAAATTCGAAAAACCTGCGGTTACAGAAAACATTCACAAAAAGTGACTGTTTGCTGTGCATTTTCGCCGAGGGGTCGCTACCCCATTTTTTTTCTATAGTCTGTATCTGCGACTAGTGTCATTTTAGCATTTTAAATAGAAAAGGCAGAGCCAGGCTACTTTTAGTGTTTTGGAATCAGTAGAGGGCCAGGTGTCTAAAAACTGTTTTTGGTAAAAAAAAACATGTTTATCATATTTATTTATAATTGTGACTGGCATATAAAGAAGAAGAAGACATATAAAAAGAGATGGAATACATTGCATATTAATTACTAGTTTCCTGTTTAAAACAACCACATTGGAGAGGATGGGGTCAGAAAAAAAAATTATATGAAAAGACTTGCTCTATCTTTTTTATTTAAAATACTAAAATCGGGCTAGTCGCAGATACAGACTATAGAAAAAATAGGGGTGGCGACCCATCGGCGAAAATGCACAGCAAACAGTCACTTTTTGTGAATGTTTTCTGTAACCGCAGGTTTTTCGAATTATTGTATTGTGTTGATAGCTATTGTTTGTTGGGTATGCTGATTATGACAACCACTTTTGCACCTCGTTTGAGAGACCCTGATAACATTTCCCGACTACAAAGGTATTCGTAGAAAATACCCTACCACTCGATACATTCATACTAAATTTATTGCTGATTATTATCTACTTTTGCACCTCGTTTAGGACACCCTGTTAGCGTTTCCCAATCTCAAAGGTATTCGTACTAAATACCCTACCATTCAACACATTCACACTAAATTTATTGCCGATTATAATCTACTTTTAACATTTTCCAATCTCAAAGGTATTTGTAGCAAATACCCTACCATTCTATAAGTTTACACTGAATTTCATGTCGATTTACGAGCCGATACACCCTTTTCCGATGACAAATAGAATAATCGACTTTTGCACCTCGTCTCGGACACCCTGTTACCATTTCGTAATCTCGAAGGCATTCGTAGCAAATACCCTACCATTTTACACATTCACACTGAATTTCGTGTCGATCGGTTGAGCAGTTAATTCGAAATCCACCGAAAAATAATTTTAGCGTATATTCACTCGCTGGCTGGGTGCTAGTCGAATTGAACATGTCCTATTCCACTAGTATCTAGGAAATGTGTCTGTTGACCAGCTACTAGTCAAATTGCACAACAGTTTGTTGATTGTTTACGACGTCGTCACCGTAGTAATTTCACGTTTGCAACTAACTCCTGTATATAGGGTGACTAGTTGCGCGTCTAGTTGCATCACACTTTCGGTGACGACGTCGTAACAACGCATAGTCACCCATTTACATGACACTGTTTTCGTTGTTTATTACGTGTCGTCGCCTATGGTGATTTCTCGAATGCAACTTTACTAGTACTAGTAGCTCGCCAAATGTGACTGTAGCTTTATGGTTTTTTAAAAGAAAGTCCAGAATGAATTACATATAATTATGTACTGAATTTCGACGAAATTTGATTTTATTCCGTTTCCGATTTTTAAGAATAAGACGGCACCTGCGCCGCTTATCTTTATACTCTATGATTCCCAATTTCAATCTTCCTGTTTGTAGTTTTTATCCCGTAAGCCTGCGATTTCCCTTTCACTTGTAACAGGGGCAACGAGTGGCAAAGCTTCACCCTGTACGGTTACAGTTTACAAAGGCAGTTCCTTTCGCATCTTCCGATTTCAAAGTCCTTTCTTTAGAGGTTCTTTTATATTAAAATTATAAGAAGTTATGAAGTGTCCAGATTTTTTTTAATAGGAAATATTGCAGGGTATGTATACTTTCTTTAAATATGTATTAAAATTTTTTAAGTGGATTTTTAGTTTCGGTGTGGAAATGGGTTTCAATAGGGAAAGACGAAGGTTTGTCAAAATCAAGTCGAAATCCTACGCACACACAAGAATATTTCTTTTTTAAGTTTTCGCATGAGAAATTAATTAATTTGAAATAATAGAAAGACTAACAGGTCATCAAGGCATTTCTGTTGAGATGCTCAAAAATGTTCATGAAATGCGCACCAGAGGGCGGTAGGAACAAAACTAAAGGAATCCTGGAATTGCCGTTGTTTTGCTTTTCTTTTTTATTGGATTTATAAATTAAGTAGATATTCGAAACTATCTAGGTTATATTTATTTATTTATTTAATTTCGTCGAGTGTGGTAAGATAGTCGTTTGTCTATTTGTGACGAAATCTCTCTCATCAGTAACCTAGATTTCGCATAATAAAATCCATGTATAAATCGTTTTAATAAGCGAGAAAAAAGGCTTTTAAGAATCAACCTGATGACAAGCAGTGTAAGGTTAAATTTATTGCATTACAAAAATTCGGGACCTTGACTCTTGTGTCATTGAATTTGGACATTTAAATGTTGAGTAAGTTTATACGAACACAGCGAAAATAATTAAATAATTCTGACATTCCCCATGGAATTGAAAATAAATATATTACGATAAATCAACAAAAGTCACGATTTTTCATTTTCAGTGAATATTGAATTTATTGCTGATGTACATTGTACCACGTTAAGATAAAAAAAGCATTCGCTAGTTAAAACACGTACGGGGAAAAAATTGAAAATGATTGATGGTAGTGTAACGCAATTTTACACCTTTCACCTTTCGTTCTTCATTTCGTTAGGCGTGGGGATGCCATTCGGGAAAGGTATCCTTTTAAGTTGTCAGTTAGAATAAGAATCTCAACGGGTTTGAGTTTAAGTGGTCCATTTTTATAGTTTTTCGGATAGTATGAATATGAATACATATAAGGAAACTGTCCAACAATTTATTATTTTTGAAGTTTATCTGAATTTTCAACGATACTCTCGCTGTATGGTTTTCCTTGTTGTGTGCTAATGTGACACTTTCCACTATTTCCTATCCTTTCATCTAATTTATTTTTTTCTAAATTACTCAAACAAGAAATAAATGAAAAACGATACAACCATCATAAGCAAGACATATCCCACCACAATTTTCGAACGCTATTCGTAAGCAGACATTGATTTCAACTTCGAGGATATTCTTGACAGCTTCATCCTTGAGCAATCAAGTGGAAAGATTCCATGAAAAAACAAACAGTACATTGTATTGTATTTAGTACGTACTCTGTTATTTTCAAATCCAATCCCCATCACTGCAATAAAAATTGCATATTAATGAATATTTTTGGCTTTCAAAAATGATCCTTGACAATGCACAACCCCAACCAAATATGGACAAGTAAACATACAAGAATGTTATAAAAAAAAAAATATCTTTATTGAAAATATTGTTGTTTTTTAACTCGTTTTATATACAGAGACAGATACTTATAGCAAATCATACATACGATGAGGCAGCATCGAACAAAAGGATTTGTTACTTCCATTATATGTACATTATGTGCAGTGGCGTAACGTACGGTGTTCCATGTGTTCAATAGAACACGGGCCCCCAAGCCACAGGGGCCCCCAAAGACGGAAATATAAAGACTTTTTTCTTTGATACAACATCCTGTGGTAACTTTTCTTGTAAAGACAATCATTTTTATTAATCTGCAAAAAACTTGCGTGTCCACTATAATTACTGTCGCTACTGACGATCAAATGGCTGTAGAGGGTTTTTTCTTGCTTCTTTCCAGCTGTAGATTCTAAAATGGAGACAAAACATTCCGAAAATGTTGTACGGAGAAGAAGCCCGAGCTTCGTAGTATTAAGCAGCATATCGTGGAACCATAACCTTACAATTTAAGCGTAATCTTGCAATAAAACAATAATCAGAGCAATCAATTGATTACAATAAATTACATCGAATAATGTCTTCCAAGCAGGTTGAGGAGTGGGGATTTGTATTCGTCTAAATATCAGTTTTTGTTAACAGGAATATTGTTGAAATATAAAGTTTCAACTTCAAGGAGGAGTGCCTCTCTTGAAGGTTTTTGCGTAAAATTGAGCCATTGGGATTTATTTTTTTCTTTGAGTGTTTGACTCTTGAAGAAAAAGTGACTGCTGCATAAAGAAAAATGTGTTGACGACGTTTAAATCAAAGGATAACTGTGGATCTTTTAACCCAAAGATCGGTCAATAAGGTCCAAGCTAGAAGAACTTTTTGTAACTAGGACTCATGAAATAAAGAAACAAATGCCTGCCGATATACCTTTCTGTCCATATAATGAGTCCACCATTTCCCCTGCATGATGATGTGACGTGAATGCGCCAATGACTGGTGTTAAGGCCCATTGGGTGAAGCTCTCCTCTCTCTATATGTGATCCGTAGATTTGGGGTGAACACTTCTACTCTAACATCAATGACTATTACGAGGCTGGCATGTTGAGAAACTCCTCTCACGGTATGGTGTTTTTTTGTCGCTTCTCCTAAAATAAGTGATAAGGAGCTGAATAGTCCAGGTGATTTTAAAAGTTTTCCTGTAAAATTATTTAAATTTCAATTTTAGTTTAAAAAAAAAACGAAAAAAAAATTGGCACATGTTGCTCAAAGCAGTGGCGTGCACAGCCATTTTGTGGAGGGTATGCAAAATTAAAACCGAAGAAAAGATAAATACGAGTATACATAAACGGTTTTTGATATATCGAAATAAAACGGAAGGTTAGTGTTTCCTAAGTAATTGAGTAGTCTCAGGATAACTTAAAATGAGGAAAAACGGCCTAATTTATTTCAGAAAACAGTAAAAATAAGTATAATAAAAAAACCTTGGGACGTTAACAAAACAGTGCTTGAAAATTATTTAAAGCAACCGAAACAAATACAAACATTCGCATTGTAAGATCTATTGATTTTCTCAAATGTGTAAACTGTAGGCATACAAACCTTCTTTTGTAATATGTACATAACACAGTGTGACCAACAAAATGCATACATAACTATGCAACCAACCATGTACAAAAATGTGCATTATAATTTGTTTCTGATAAGTAAAATACATACATTCTCTTTCAAAAAATAATAAATTCCTATTTCAACATTGTTTAGATATTAAAAAACAAACAAAGGAAACATTTTGTCAAACAAAACTGAACGACACATTTTGTGACCTACTGTTTATTTCCGCTTTGGTTCCCTTTGCTCAAATCTTATCACGACATTTTTCGCCGCTCGTGCTATAGTCATCGTTCGTCCGTCAACTTTGTTCGCCAACGCCAAGGCAGGCGTGCTTCTCTTCACCATATAAACCTGCAACATTGTTGCAGTTGAAATTTTTCAATTCGTATGGAGATTACAAGCACGGCGAAATGGTGCTTATCGAGCATATTCTAGTGTCGGCGAAAAAACGATGTCTGTGGAACCTACACTACCTATATAAAGATGGCGCTGGTACATTTATTGAGGAAAGAATTAACAGTGAAATCAGTAATTATTTTCATGAACTTGTATGAAGAAAATGTTTTTAAATGAGAGGGTATGCACTGCTTATTTGCATATATGGAGTGCACGCCACTGGCTCAAAGATAACATTTTTGTTGCGCTTACTTATTGGTGGACTGCTTTAAATGCGGTTTCTGTCAATATTTTCTGGTTAAAAAATCGGAGAAAAGGGGCCCCATTCCCATTTCGAACACAATAAATTTGGGAAACGTTACGCCACTGATTATGTGTATACATACATACTCTACATGTGTCACTCGTTTTCTCCTATCAAAATCACAGCATGATAACGAGCCAAGACGATGGCCAAACGACTAGAATAAATGCAATCGAAAATTTGCAAGACCATAACGAAGGAAAGTTATTGTTAAGATTTTCATTAGATCTCTATAGCATCGTCTCCCTGACATTGCACATCCTGACATCCTGACCCAATGCTAGAGTATGGATATTGAATACGTATGAAGATAGTATGAGTATCACTCTGGAATGCTAAGCTTGCTGATATAGTCATAGAATTTCTAATTTGGATTTTCCTCTCATAATATTGCCATGCTTATTACTGCTACGATGTCGTAGTAAGGATATGATGACAGTATACCTTTTGTATTTTTATCCTCCTAGGAGGTTACAAGAATCGCTGAAATCAGAAGGAACAGAAACAGGATGTGTTAAAATTTTTGGGCTAGAAAAACGAATGTTTTGGTTTAGGAAAAAAGTTTGATTTTGAAATATACATATGTGAAAAAGCTGCAACGGTACCTACTTATGTGAATTGTGAAATGTCTTGTGTCAGGATTGGTTAATGACTTTGCCTAACTGCGAATAACTTGGCAAAGAAGGAACTTTTTTTTTAATAAATTTAAAAATGAAGTAATCCTTACAGTAGCAAATTTTTTTTACAAATTTTTGTGCAAAGAGACACTTTGCTTAAAAATTTCCAGAATATATTCGTACAAGAACTGCATACAAATTTTTAGGGATTTGTGCTCGACATTTCTAGTACAAACTTCTGAATAGTATTTTGTTAATGTTCGAATTCTTTAAGATCATAAGTCAGTAATTATTGTTATTGGCACAACCTTCAGATTTTACCAATCACTATAAAAAATAATACTGAGTATAAGCTATGATTTTGTGACGCAAACTGTTCATATAATTCTCCTACCACCCTATACGAATATCATTCCGCACTTATGTCGTTACGTTAGCCTTCTCCGCGCGGGATCGTATGGTATTATGTATGTTCAGCAAACAATTTCTCCATTATAGCATGTGTGTTTCCGATTCATATGTTCAATGCGTGCTAATATTTCACATGTCGTTCCTTTTTTGTTATTTGCTCGCGCGGATATCCCAAGCCCAAAATTGTCGGTCTTTCGAATGGATTTGGCGACAAAGCACCCTCAAGAACGTTCAGTGTCAGAACGGGCGCCAATATTATGAAAATTGAGATATCACAACAATGATGCGACATTCTTATATAGATTTCCTTGTACACAGTGGCGCAACCACGGGAGGGGCTAAGGGGGCTAAAGCCCCTCCCAGACCAAGAAATAGGAAGAGTTAAAATTTAAATGAAATATGAAACAGTAAAATTCTTTCAGATTTTCAAAAAATATAAATACACTATGTACATACTAATTTCTAACGAGCTCTAAATATTTATGAAGACGCAAAATGTATGTTTCTACAATTGACGAAGAATTCGTTTAAGTTTTTACCCTAGGTGTTAAACTCATTTTACTTGTAATTGGGTGGCTTAAAAATCATTCATAAAAATTATGTAAGAGAATGTAAGGTTCGCTGGTCCAATTTTTGTTTGTGCTAAAATTCATATTTTGCTCGTGTAGTACTGAGCATTCCCAATTTCTGCTCTAATTGCGGTGGGTAATTTGTTTCACCATACTTATTGAACGCTTTGAGAAAACCCTCCTTAAATTTCGCGTTCTAAACACCACGAGTGATTATGATTAGAATCCATAGGTCAATTCTGTATCGACAAAAAGCGAAGAAAATTAAAATGGTCATCCAAAATCTAATCCGAAATTGTAGAAAACGTTCTAACAGTATTCTACGGAGTGACGAATACGGAATTGCTTGTGAGGCATAGTAAGTGGCGTACTTTCCTATCATCATCCACGCACCGCAGTCTTTTGTTTTAGGTTTTTTTTTACATTGTCCTGAAAGTCCGCGAGTATCAGAAACAAGACTTCCATGCAAAAGTCACAATTTGATCGCATGTGATGGAAATTTATCTGTTTTCTAAGCTTAACAATTGCAATGCTGGAAAGAGTAATGATTTGCTTTTCGTAAAAGGAAGACAAACGAGCCTGACTATATTCGTTTTCACGAGTTACATCGAAAATAAGCGTGAAAGCAATGGAGAAGCCTTGAAAAAATTGCAAATAGCACCATTAGCATCACCCAACCTGCAACACCAACTTAAATTGTCCAGTAGTATGAATGAGCTTAGCCCCCTCCAGAACAAGATCCTGGTTGCGCCACTGCTTGTACATATATGGAATTATGCTTAAATGAGGCAACCGTTATATGGAGCTGTTACACCACGTTTGATTTGATGAGAATTGTTAGGACACACATTTTGGGGGTGGATTTAGATCTAAATCTAAAGCGAATGAATATGATGTCAAGTATAGTTTCCGCCATAGACAGGACTTGTGACGTTATTTCTTGTAGATCAATGTTATGTTTTAGTCTGAATCTGGATATAAAGGAATGATTTGTTTTAGAATATATCTATTGCAAGCAATTACGACAGACAAACGAGTAGAGTTTTTGTGTTTCGAGGCCCTTCCGATGACGTCAATGAATATGAATGAATTTTTTGTTGTTCAAATGAGATTGGGGCGGAATTTTTATTTTGTACTCTAGTCTAATTAAGGGATACTTTTTGATTTTGATGACAGAGGGGCGTACGTCGATTTTTTCGAAATGAAATAGTTTTGACATCGTATTTTCAAAATTCATTTTTAAAACGATATAAACCTAAATTTAGAATAAATGAAAATTGGACAATTGAAATCAACTGTTGCGGAAGGTGCTAGGAACCAAAAATTATAGTGTTTTTACATCAAGGCCTTATATTAGGTCAAACTGAACCGACCAGTCCCTGCAAAGAATCGGTTAGCAATCCAGAATTGAGAAGAAAGGGGGAAAAATGATGCGATGATGTGTGTGTGAATGTGTGTTGCGTTTCTTTAGTGCAGAACAGAATAGTTTTTTATGAATTCGATGCCGACTCTTTTAGGGCCGCGGCATACGGAATCCAACGATATTCCATGTAAAAAAAAACGACAGCTGGGCAAGTATCATTGTTTTTTTTTTTATGGAGTTACGTCAGATTACGGAAATCCATGGACTCTGTGTGTAGCCACCCTTATGCAGATCAATTTCTGTTCTGCACTTAAGATACGCAATTCGTATTTGACAAAAAATAAATGTGTATTATGCCGCAGATAATTGTTAGAAATTTATACGGAAATCTGTGCAATTTACACAAATGTCTAATCTTTTCTTTTGAAACTAAATAGTTGAGTATAGTTTCTTCTTTAAATTTCGCTTGTAGTGTGATATGCATTATTTGTCGTAAGTCAGTGAATATAGAAAAAATGATGATAGATCAAATGTCTGTCGTCTGTGAACATACGCACTTGCACATTGCGCACATTGTTCATCCAAAACCGAATTCTCTCTCTGAATATTTTTTGCTGAAATTCACATTCGATTACTTCCTATAGTATTGTAATGTCTAGTCAATACGTTAATCCAAATGGTATTTCCGTTCTTGTCACCAGATGGCACTAGTGCCAATAGCGAGACATACATATTAGGCAACATCATAACGACTTTCTGGCCGTTGCTGGAAAGTGCGTCACCGAAGTTTTGGGAACAGTGGAAACGAGTATATAAGGGCGTCGACTAGTGTCGACGAGTCAGTCAGTATAGTTTTACCCGTGGATTATGTCGTATTAGTGACTAGTTAAGTAATTAGTGAAATTGTAAAATGTTTATATATCCGTGTGTGTTGTAATAAATAGTGTTACTGTAAGGCGAATGTTATTCATTATTGTGTACGCGAAAATCGATCGAACCCACTGGAACGTCTAGCAAAGACGAGAAAAATATAACAGTGTATACATGTTTATTCTTAAGGGCGCAATATACCTAGCAATTTATTGGTCAATCGATTGCCCACAATCGATCTGCCGTACAGCACACACACTAGGCAATATATCGGACAATTTGAAATTGACATTCTCACGGTCCACACGACACAACACAAAATAGCGAAAATTATATCATTTTTGGCGATGGAAGATAGACATCCATTGCTACTTTTGATAAAGAACGACCGCCACAACAACAGCATGAAGAACGACGACAGGTTCATGTCAAAAAATCAGCAACTGAGAACAAATGATTGTCATGACAGCTTGTACGGAAAATTGCATGGCAATACGTTCCACATGTCAAATAAAAAAATTGAATCCGATGGTCCCATACACCTTCCGATAAATCTCGCAATCAAAAAATCTCGCCAATCGATCGGAAGTTCTTTGGCGCTTCTTATAAATTTAGAAACACGACATTAAATTGACATAACAACGACACCAACACAAAAATAATAGAAATACATTTAGATAAATGCCCTTATACAGTGCGGTCTGGCGAGACCCTTTAGTACCTTATGTGACTATTCAAACATTAGTTTCTCTGAGGGTTAATTCGATGATGTTTCCATGTACTGTAACATGCCATGTACGTGTGCGGTCATACACTCCCAATCAATAGGATAGTTCCACCGGAAAAAAGTTTGTATCTCGGTAAGTGATAACGGTATTTTCTTCAAACTTGGTGACAATATTTTCTTTTTTTTCACTTAATTTACCGTTAAAACCTATACGATTCTATCGCATATTAACTTTTTGTGCTTAAATGACTTAAATAAAGTTCTACCTATTACCAGCTACATTTTTTTTAAAGTAAAATTACCCTTTTGTACCGTTATTTGATGTTTTATTTCCACTGGAACTATCCCATTGACTTCACCATTTGTACTGTTTTTAAGAATTCTCGTAAGAAAATCCTAACGGGATTTGAGACCTTCTCTTATGCAAAGAACAAGTAGGCTACTGAAAATATTGTCACCAAGTTTAGGCCATTCAAATATTTCCGCTGCTTTTCTTATCTCGACAAGTTCCTATGACAGTTCCTAAATTGAATCATACCAAAGTTATACATTTAGCTTGTCATAGCTTAGCTTCAAATCAAGTTTGCATCGATGCGCTTCGTGGGTTCTGAATAAAATCGAATTGACAAACCAAAATCGAAGCCGAAATTATAAAAAACGAGACCGAGGCTAATTTCGGGCGTTGCCGAAATTTGCGTTTGGCAGCCCCATGAGCACATGGTCCGATTTGATCCATTCTTACATGTGTTTTGTGTCATCAATAGAAACACATTTGTGTGAAATTTGGTTGAAATTGCAGCACAAATAAAGAAGGTTTTCTTAGAAGAACTTAATTTGGGGGCTCAATGCGTTACAAACTTTATGACAAAGTTATTATACCCTTTCACTCTATGAGCGAAGGTTATACAAATATTGAGCCCCCAACGGCATTCTATGTACCGGCGACTACGAAACTTTTACCAGGTCCTGAAAGTCTTTATAAAGAATCAGGGGTTTTCATGGAAACAAAACAGGAAACGTGCGCTGATTGCAAATATGGCATTAAACTCACGGTTTCACGAAGATAAGCTACAAAAAAAAAGGCATTGAAAATGAGGGTAATTGCAACTGGACCTGGAAAGACCCTTTTATAGCGCCATCTGGAAATTATCACCAACACGCAGCATGCCAAATATGGATGGTCTTAGCAATTCTTGTCTGTTAAGGTGACCAGAGGTCACGATCGAAATTTCGCACTTTTACGTTTGGCAATCTTTCATTTTTGGTAATTCGGAAACCCTTTCATCCCGAAACCCGACCATTCTGAAATTTGTCACGCGCTCATATTTCCTTCAAATTTAATGGTCCTAGCTATATCCGCGTTTCATAACTCGTGAAATGAAAATGTTGTGCTCTGGTCGATTGCGGGTAGTATGGTTGAGGATTTGCATGAAAACATAAATCTGCGTATTTGTACTGCATTGGGGAGTCTCGTCTCTTCTTTATCTTTAGGTCTAAATTCTTTAAAAAAAAATAAACTTCTTAGTGACTTAGTGATAGTAGTAAAAAATAGATTTAAATGGTGGTGGAACGTTTAAAATTAAATTAAAATTGCTTCTACTTTCTTACGCACCTAGTTTCCGTGCTTAAAAAAAAATATTGAATTCTTGGAAGTTTTTTTTTGGTTTTTAAATGTTAAATTTTCCTTAGAGTTTAAAAGAATTTTTAGACAAAAAAAGAAGAAGAAGAACGCTTACAATATTCTTGCGCTTCGATAAAAGCTAAGTACAATGGATTCTGGAGCAAAAAAAATCGTTAGTTATTGCATTGAAGACGCACATTTATTCAACAAGAGGCAAAGTGTCCAAAACAAGTCTTTCGCGGTAAAGACAAATGAATTTGGAGTTTGATGAAAACTGATATCTAAAAATAATTTTTTATAATGCCATTTTTTCTCATTTAAAATGTTGAGTAAGTTGTTATTTTGAATGACGCGAATTTTTGAAATTAAATGTTAAAATTGATTTTATCCAACACCTTGTACGTAGAATAATGTAAAATTTCAATTGATTTGATTTGATTCATAACTTACTAAATAAAGTTCGTAATCCAATTAATTTTCTAAAATTTAAAAAATTATTAACCAAATTAACGGATTTGCTTTGAAAAAAAACCTACTCCTCCGCAACCAAGGGGCGCAATTTTCAAATTTCGCCTAGGGCTCAACACAGGCTCGCGTCGAACCTGATCATAGCGCTCATAAATTAGTATGTATGTACAGAACCTCTTCGAACATATCATGAACTATATGCAAATGAATTTCGAAATTATCTTATTGGAATGATTTATGTTTTCGGGGGTTAAATAGATATTCCAAGAGTTTTGTAAATATAATCAAAATATGGATTATAATTCAATGGAACTTTCTCGTATAAAATAAGTTAACCAGAATTGCCCGATAAGCCTACTTGGTATTGAATTGTGGTAATACATCATAATTGTGCTATGCTATTCTAAGTTCCTGATTACGAAAATGTAATTTTGCATAGGTAAATTTTCTCATGGTCAAGGTCAAGGACCTATAGCTCTCTTCCAATAACGTCAACAGTGTTGTATTTTGAGAAACTTTGAATACCTATCTATTCAATATCGTTAACGTAAACACGTTCGTTGACTGCTGGCTGAAGCCTTGGACTCGTCAGTTATTGTTTATACTCATGCGATAGATAAATTTGCATACTGAGTCTTCTTATCAATTTCCAAGGTATAAGTAACGTAATACTCGACCTCAGTTAGTTATTAATACTGGAAATTCAAGGATGTTTGCTGTTGGTATGATGCTTTCAATATATAAATTCATACGAAGTATATGGTTAAGAGGGTAACAGGAAATTGCCTCATCCCTTAGGGTTATTAGATGTCCTTCCATGGATATTGTAAATGCATACTCGTATATTACAAGTTTCTGATTAAGCATTAAAGAGGCATACAAAATATTAGATTTGGTTGATATATTATTATGACTTGTTTCCATCGAAGTAAAATACATTGCTTCACCAAAAATTTTCCATGAAAGCGTATATGTACTGTCATAATGGCATAATGGTGTCAAATTTATTTTACCACATATCCGATTTAATTTTTCTCCTCCAATTTATTACACCAAGATGTTCATATGGACTTTTCGTCATACGTTCAACGTCAATGGCGGTAAACTATATATAGACACTGCGACAGACATCCATTTACGAATATCAAAATAATGAAATTCTTCGAGAAAAAATCAATCCTTATTGTAACATAAAAAAAAAGAGTCCTTTTGCGTCGCAACACACACAACTCTTCGTCAAATACCAAAAAGTATCGCAATCATAAAATAAAGGCAATCAATTTTATTTGTTTTCAGAACAAAAATGTTCAATAAAGGCGAGGCGAAGACGGCGAAGGATACGATCGTGGCCGGAGCTAAAATCGAATAAGTGTAGGGTTTATAGGATTTGTGAAAGGATTATTGAATTCGATATAATGTGTGAATATATAGCAATATCTACGTTACGTACGTATCTAAATTACTTTTGGAAGAAATAGAAAATCCTGATGAATTATTGTGCAATTCGTTCGGTCGTTATGGTCTGCTAACCGTCGGAGATTAACGTTAAGATTTATTCTTGTAATGTTAAGATTTATTCTTGTATTATAAAGATAAGTACATACTTCTGTTCAAAGAAACCGAACTAGTATTATGTCTGTTTGTCGCGAAAGAGATATGAACGACTTATGATATTCCTATAAAAAAAAGGTGGAAGCTAGTGAACTAGTGTTTGAAGTAGTTACATTACATTCTTTGCTTGCAGAGTTGATTTTTAGCGCGTCAAGTGAACTGTTTCGAAACTACTTATTTTCTGGAGCCAATTCTAATTTTTCTATCTAGACATCGCTTGTGTTTTGTAAGGAGTTGTTTTGTTATGATTTCATCATTTGACCGATCAGTAATTCCCTACCCAAGTAGCACAAACGAGTTGGAAAACGGTTATATAACCGAAATACAACCATGGTTATATGACAATATTGTTAGAAAAATGGTTGTAAAAACGTTTTAAAAACGTTTGCCAAACCGTAAAAAAAGAGGTTTTTGCCTGGCTCTAAACGTAACATTATTGTTGTAATATCGTTGTCTTTCAGACATTATTGTTGTAAAATCGTTGTGAGTATAACCACAATTTCGTATGCTAAAAAATTAAAAATTTTACACTTTTTGTTTTTTAGAATTGACAAGTTAAGTTTATTTTTTTATCTTAGACACTTTTTGTCTCAGACATATTATATTTTTTAACTTTTTATATAAGACAATTACCTTTTTATCTATTTGCTTACAACTGGATTCGAACCTGGTCCTCTTGCGTGCTAGTCTGTCACCATTGCCATTGCGCCAGAAGGGAAATACTTCTCATGATCACTAAATCTGAAGTACTTGACGCGCCATACATGGCGGTCGCAAGATTGATTCTCAGTCATGCCATATTTTATTTCTCTTTTTTTCTTTTGTCAAAAATTCTCTTAACATAATCCCTTTTATGATATTTCTTTCAGTTAGCGCTGGGAAGCTTTGTATCCAATATATTTGCAAATATAAAAAAGATACTTTCGGTTGAAATTCTAACAATTGTGTTATACTTTAAACCATGTTGTATTTGTGACAATTATGTTCTTTTATGACAAAATTGTTCAAAGAGTAACAATTGAGTCAAATTATAAACAATAATGTTGCAAAGAAAACATTAAGGTTTTCGGGAGAAAAAAATGTCTCAAATGAAACCATTTAGTTAATTTTGAAGCAAATATTTAAGTTTAGACTCCAACAAAATGCTCACTTTAGTAACAATAACCCATATCGTTGATTATTCAACTAAAATATAACCAAAAATCGGGTTGTATATCCAACCAAGGTTATTTTGTGCTGCTTGGGTAATTCTATGTTCGCTTGTGAGCGAGTGATTTTTCTCTAGTAGTCCTCTTTTTAAAGGCGACCAACTTTCACAGAAGCCAATGCGGAACATACAGCCGAAATACTCCAAATAACAGACATCTATACTTTCAATATGTTGGATCGGGGCTAATATTTCCATGGAACCCGTATTTTTTTTATACCCTTCACTCGTAGAGTAAAGGGTATATTAACTTTGTCATGAAGTTTGTAACGCATTGAAGGAAGCATCTCCGACTATATAAAATATGTATATATATGATCAGCATGACGAGCTGAGTCGATTGGGCGATGTCCGTCTGTCTGTCTGTCCGTCTGTCCGTCTGTTGCTACGCGTTTTACTCGGCCAGTTTAAAAGCTATCGAGCTGAAATTTTGCACACATGCTTCTTTTTATAGCAGGCAGTTTGTATGTTCGAATCGCTAAAATCGGACCATGGGGTCATGGGGCTGCCATACAAACCTAACCCCCCCAATTTGGTTTTTCTAAGAAAAACTTTTTCATGCGTGCACCAATTTCAACGAAATTTCACACAAATGCGTTTCTATTGATAAGACAAAACATACGTAAGAATGGATCAAATCGGACTATGGGGTCATGGGGCTGCCATACAAACTTAACCCCCCAAATTAGGTTCTTCTAAGAAAAACTTTTTCATTTGTGCACCAATTTCAACCAAATTTCATTCAAATGTGTTTCTGTTGATGCCACAATACATATGTAAGAATGGTTGGAATCGGACTGTGGGGTCATGGGGCTGTCATACAAACCCAACCCCCCAAATTGAGTTTTTCTAAGAAAAACTTTTTGATTTGTGCACCAATTTCAATAAAACCTGATAAAAGTGCATTTCAATTGATGCCACTAAACATATGTAAAAATGAATAGAATCGGTCTATGGGGTCATGGGGCTACCATACAAACCCAACCCCCCATTTTAGATTTTCTAAGAAACATTTTTTCCACACCAATTTCAAAAAAACTTAATGCGTCCTTGTCAAAACAATGAAAAATTAAAACGAATGGAATCATACTATGGGACCATGCTCCCGCATCCCCCCAATAAAGTTTTCTGAGTAAATATTTTTATTTTCCCACTTAACCAAATATTGTTTTATCGACGCTACAGAAGGAAAAGAATGGGGAAGGATTGAACACAAGTCATATGTTCGCCCAAAAAAAACTTTTAGCCCGAGGAGAGTGAATGGTATTCAAATTTCGGCCGCGCCCGAAATTAGCCTCGGTCTCGTTTTTTATTAACTTACGGTTTGATATACATCACATCCTGGAAAAAATTATTCTTTTTTAAATATTCCCATCTTCAATGCATATAAAAAAGGAGAAGCTATGTTTTTGATTTATCCAATTCAAGGTAAACTTGCGCATATCTGCGAAATATGTCATTCATAATTATACAGGCTTACATTTTTTGGTCATGAGAGCACGGATCAGAGGCTTTCCACCAAAATTTCGTTACAAAAATAAAAAGGGTAAAACTCTCAAAAATGGTGTCTATTAGTTGCAGCAATACAGCTGGAGGGATTTTTTTTAGAAAATTCATGAGTTGGTCGACGCACAATCAGTGCTTTCGATTTTATTGGAAAAATATTTTCGCGATTTTAACCATGGTAGGCCACAGAATTTTGCTAGGAAGCTTCAGATTAATTCTCAGTACAAACTTAAACAAAAACATAAGAAACAAAGAAATATTTTATCCACAACATTTTGCAAAAATTTTGGAAAAAAATGGTCCAATGATGACACCACTCCACAATCCGCACCAAACTGTCACTCTCTGTGGATGCATTGGCTTCTCGACAATAACGTGCGGGTTTTCCGAGCCCCAGATGCGGCAATTTTGTTTATTAACGTAGCCGCCGAGATGAACATGCGCCTCATCAGAAAAGATAATTTTTCGCCCAAAATCGTTCTCCAATTCAAGCTGCGAAGCGATAACGAAGTGGATGGTCGTGCGACTTTAATTGCTGAGTCAATTGGACCTTGTAAGGGAATAATCCGAGATCTTTGTGGAGAGTTCTTCTCAGGCTAGTGCGTGAAATGTTTAACTGTTGAGATCGATGGCGTGTTGATGTTTGTGGATAGAGTCTCACACTCTGGGCTATAGCAGCCACATTTTCATCTGTTCGCACCGTACGACGACGGGGACCGTGAGTGTCGTCCACCAGAGTTGCCAGATTGGGCTCCTTCTCGCCAATTGGGCTATCTTTTTTCTCAATTGGCGACAAAAATTCTCAAAAGTCGCCGCGCGATTTTTTGGGCTACATAAATACGCGCTAGTTTTAAATATTATTTTTCCAAGACAAAGTAGATTTTTTTAAGGGTACTGAATTAAAAATATACTGAAATCTATCCGCCAAAGAAAAGCGAAGAAATTTGAATAAATCATAAGTGAGAAGCGACTAAGACTATGTTTACACGACGGAACAAGTACGGGTTTTCGGACCTCTGGAGCTCGGACCTTGGTTGACCCTGAGTGTTCAAATTTGATAGAGGTTATCACTCGCACCGTCTTACGAAGTGTAGCAAATTTCAAGGAGATACGATGAAAAGCACCGGAGATATAGGAGTTTGAAAATCGCATTTTTTTCATAAATCTTGTTCTCGTTGTACTTGTTGTTTATTGACAGGGCTACAGCTTCGTAGAGAGCGTCTCGGGATTTGCTCTCTTGTTCCATTGATAGAGTTTGTCCTGAAGGTGTCCATAGGCTATCATTTGCTCCGACCCGTGCAATAACAAAAAAGATACAGCGAAAAATGTGAAAAAAATGCATAGTCTTTCTATATGTTTTAAAAATCGATTTTTCAAGGAATTCTGATGAGTTAATGTTAGCAAAATTTGGCATGTAGATTTATTCTTGTAATTCCACTCGGTTTGAGCCAAAAAGGGCACTCTTAGTTATATAGTGACTGATACAGAGACTGGTCCTGATACCTAGCTATCTCTGATTCCTGGTCACTTAATCATTGTAAAAGCAATGCTTGGTAAAGGCGTTTAGTTTATTATTAACACTCAATGGGTCAGACACAATTGAAGGAACAATTCCAAATGACACCAGCCCATTTTGGCTGAAAGTTTTTTAAATGAAAACAGCCGACGTTAAAAAAATTTCACATTTAAGTAAATTATCTTTTATTGTTTTATTTCTGCCACATACCGTAAGGTGGTCGTGAAAAGGGCATTTCCAATTACTTTTTCCTATTCGAAAGAGACTTTATTTATTCACTTGGGAGCAAAAAAATCGACCCACCCCAAATGCTTCCGTTCTAAACACGATTACTCAAAAAATAATAAACAGTCTGTTTTTATTTTCAACTCTGTAAAATCAATAAAAAAAACATTATTTATTATTAAACTGTGTTAAAACTTACATTTTGTTTATACTTACAACTTGAATTTTTAAACTTTGTATGGGGACTTAAGCGGACTTTGGGGTAGTTTTTGAGGGTAAAAGGGGCGCGGAAAATTTTGTAAGAGTGCAGATAAGTTAGGTAACCTCTGGAGCATGCAAATGCATACAATCTGTTTCATTGCGATGCCTAAAACTTGGATTTTAAGGCTTCATACGCTCTTTGGGGCTTGAAAAACACTTAGGCCCGTATTTATGAACATTCCTTAACTCAAGGAGACCTTGAGTCAAGGATGCCGAAATTCAATAAATTAAATGTCATTTTCCATACTTTTTCATAGAAATCACTTATATTCACGAGTCAGTGCGTACTTCATTTAAGGAGAAACTCAAGGAGACCTTGAAATTTTCGATAGTCAACCTCCTTGAAATATAATATTTCAAGTCTATTGAAAACTTAAGGTCTTCTTGAGTTTCGCCTTAAATCAAGGATGCATTGACTCCTGAATATAAATGATTTCTATGAAAAAGTATGGGAAATTACATTTAATTTATTGAATTTCGGCATCCTTGACTTAAGGTCTCCTTGAGTTAAGGAATGTTCATAAATACGGTCCTTAGGGGTTGTTTTTAAGGGAAGGAGGTGCTCGCCATATTTTTTGCTTTTGCCATTGAATTTACGACATTTAATGCACTGTAGCGATCATCGAAATTTAAAAGTGGTAGTGCTAACTTGACAGACATAAATCATGTTTTAAAGCGTTTAGGGTGGATCGATTTCTTTGCTCCCAAGTATATTTTTGCATTTAATGAAATTATTTATGTACAAAGATTAGCTCTTACGTTTTATTTAGGCAATAAAATTTGTTGGGCTACTTTGGGCTATAAAAAAACTGAAATTTGGCGATTTCTTCTGAAAATATCTGGCAACCCTGTCGTCCACTAGCATGCCAGTCTCACGAACTTTTTGCACAAACTTGCGTACGTGACGCTCGTTGGGTGCTTCATTTCGTCCAAAACTTCTTTTCAGAAAACGCACTGTTTGGGCTAGGCAGCACTCACTTTGAAAATAGGTTTTCAATATTTGCCAACGTTGTTCCAGCGTAAAGTGACTCATTTCGTTCCGCGGAGATATGATACTGACTTTCTATCCATATTTCGAGCGAAAAGCAGCTTTTAGTGTCAATCTAACCTATGATTTAAAAGCGATCTTGTAATTGGCCCACCCGTTATGTGCTCAATGTTGTTAATGTTAATGAGTGATTCGTGACAAATAGTCATTCACAAGTAGTGCTTTGAACAGTGAAGGGCTTGATGGAAATGCGTCACTTGAGGGCACTTTGTCGGTTTTGCGAGACGAATTCGGGACGATTTTCAATGCGGGACTGTCCCGCTGTGTCTGGAACGGTTGGTCGCCTTAATATTTTTTTCAGTAGTAATTCTTTTAGATCTCGCTTGACCTCTGCGTAACTGAGAATTTTTTTGTATACTGATAATTTAGTAGACAATATGGTAGACATCCCAGCCTGATCTACTATTTTACTGAAAACGATATTTTTGTTTTCTTTCTTTCTTTACTGTGCTAGAGACTAAAGACCAAAGACTGTCCAATCGATTGTATAATAAACCTTCTTTTTTAGTAGCCAGGACTTTATTTCGGGAGAGGTTCAAATATTGCCGAGGTACCAAATTTTTGGTTTCTCATTTTAACCCTTTCATGCCCAAATTATGGATTTTAAGCGGAGAATTTTTCTTACAACATTATGTCGTTCAGTAGGCATCTTTTATGATATTTCGTTGAATTTTTGCAGAATAGTTAGTGACGACCCCCAGATTATGGAAAAAAAATTCCCAACCGAAGTTACACTTGATGGACCCAAGGCCAGAGGCAGACCGAAGAACACCTGGATGTGTCAAATGAAAAAGCAACAACAACGCATTGGTCTCGGCGATGACACGATCCAAGATAGAGCTGCCTGTAGAAATATGATGAGAAATTATCGGCAAAACGGGCGATGTGCCTACACCGCAGGTCGAGCAACGCGAAACCGTGGAGCGGTATAAAGAACGAGGCAAGGAAGAAGAAGAGATCTATTCAATGATTCGGCGCTAGCTTAAAAATAAATTAGAACTTTTCATTTTTTACCTTTTTTAAAAGCCCCATAACTCTTGAAAGAATGTTAATTCAGCCGTAAAATCTCGTACTAGTATTCACAATAAGTTCAATATTATTTTGGGAGAAACCCACCCACTGAAAATTATCTCATTCGGATAAAAGCTAAGGGTGGCTTCCATACAGCAAGCAACTAGCATTTATATGAATAGGGGACTTGCTGATTTGCCTTTCACGCCCAATGATGCCATAAGGCATCATGCTCATGCAAAACCACTTTATAGGGTTTTCCTAAAAAAAAAAATCGAAAAATCTTTTGATTTTCTCTTACAACAACCTCTTTAAAAAATAAAACAATTAAAATGATTTTCATAAAATGATTATTATCAGGAAATATGGGGAAATGGATAAATCAGTTTTTCGGCTTTACGACAATCGTCAAACCTTCTCTAAAATTTCATTAAAAATAACATCCCAAAACCAAAAATTTCACGCTGGAAAAAATCAACTAGGTATTACACTATTGGGAGAGTCTAATATCACACAAAAAGTTAAAATTTATTTCTTACATTTTCTATGAAAAATCATTAAATTTCATGATGCCATATGGCATCATTGGGAGCGAAAGGGTTAAAAAGGGGAGGAAAAATTATTTCCAAATTTTGTTAGAGCTACAAATGTAAAGTTTTCCTTAAGATCCAGATAGCGTCTTTTCGCAAATAGCCAGAGGCGGATTTGCCAGTCGGCTGGAACCTGGAACGGTTTAAGAACGTGGCGATACAATTGGAGCAAATATTTTTTTAAGTTTTTTAAGAAATCGACACAATGAGAGAAAATGTTTGAAGTCCGGAAAGGGGAAATTAAAAAAAAAATAAATCGGAAATAATATTAAGAAAAATAGAAATTAAGATAAAATATTTCTTAGGGTATTTATGAAAACAATAAGCCAATGGCAACGAACTGCTATTGCATTGCAATTCACTTATGTGTTTTCGAAGTAAATAAAAGTATTTTTAATTTAATAAAAAAAAAATAAAAAAATTTTTTAATTCTAAATAAACTAAAAAATGAAATCTCGAAATAAAAAAATTCAGAATGATCCCTTCTTATACGATTTGTGTTTGTTCCGTCGAATTTCAAGGAGATTTTCTAGAACAAAAAGAGCTAAACTTTAGGCTTATGCCCGAGGGAAGGGAAATAATGTTTTTGTTATTTTGATATTTCTTTAATATGCTGACACTTCTTCAGCCGTTAGAAAGTCTTAACATATTGAAGCTACTCTTCTAACCTTGCAGATTTATCCCCAAATACCGTTATAAATTTGTTGACAGTGTTTTAAAAAAAAAATCAATTTTGAGATTCCTCTAAAATTTTAATACATACATAAATATACCATTGAAACGCTTTAGCTCTTTGGGGTCGAATAAATAAATAAGCTGTGAAGTATCAAGTCAATTTCAACATCAAATATTTCAATTTTTCACAAAAAAAAACCCTATAGCAGGATATGCAAATTTTATCGAGTGTTATTATGCTCAAACGAATTTTGCATGCCATTCTAAGTAAGATAAATCAAGTCGTTTTTCACTTTGATTCTAATAACTTTTATATGAATTTTGCAATCAAAAAATGTTAAGTTTACGAAAAAATTGGATTGATTGCTGCCAATGCAAATGGTAGTTCGATAAGCTCTACAATTTCTTGCAAAAATTTGGAAAAGTAAATAATCCAGAACGAAACACCTCTCAAAATAAGATAATATACGCACCAAATTGAGAAGGGTGTTAAAAGATTATAGTGGAAACTGTCACCATAACGATACAAAAATCTTCGGGTATGCCTAAAATTTTACCTATGCCCCTTGGCATTGTGATAAAGATTGAAGAGCACTCAAGACCCACGAAGCTCAAAGATCATGCGTACATATTAATGTGGAAAATCATTAAATGTAGGTAAATAAAGAAGTATTTATTTTCGATTGAAGTGTTCCACAACCTTTATACAATTTGATTTTAAGGTTGTTGCGAAGGTTGCGAAACTCCAAACGCCTCATCTATGGAATTACTGCGAATAGTATGCCAATTTCCGAACCTTTTTGAGTAGGATTCATTTCAGAATTTAAAAAGGGTCAATTGTGGTTGCATTTTTTATCTAAGGAATAGAGGAGAAAATAAAGGGGTTGTCCTTCAAAAGAATCACGCCTGGTCAATGCGATTTTTATATTATTTTTTTTTATGCAGCAGCAGTAATGGTTTGCTGGAAGCACCGGCTATATTATGATAAATTTATCGCATTCGTAACTAAGCAACGCTCAGGAAACATACAGCAGGCTCCTGCTTAAGTACGTTGCGCCAAATCCCGTATGGCAACACGCACGATTTCAGCAGTGGAAAATTTAAACCACTAAGCTCTGAAGAAATTTGGCAAATATTTCCAATAAATAACAGAGAAAAGTCTTTCCTGGGTTAGTATTCATTATCACGAAAGTTTCTATTATTTTTGGAAACAATACGAGAGGGTTCCGGACCCCATGAATCCCTCCCATGGCTACGTACCTGAACGGTAGAAGCTCAAGGTTTGCCAATGCTGCTCAGATTCGCTGTGCTTTAATTACCCTGTTCTGTTGGCTATAGTAATAAGTTAATTTCAAAAGAAATTGAACATTTCATTGTACAACGGTTTCTTTCCATATTGGTTGTTTTCTATTTTTCAATTTAAATGTTGACTGCAACAATCCCAAATTTACGGGGCGAGCTTTACCAAATTTACTAGAGAAAAACGTCCGTCCACCATAATACTCGTTTTTAACAACCATTCAAAAGACTTCAATTAACTGTTAAAGTGTTATTTTAAGGGGTTATATTGAATAAAAAAATAGAATTTTGAAATGAAAAGAATTGTGAAATTTGGTTGATTTCGGGCTCATTTTGTATGGGATGGTACTCTTAGTTTTGGTCGGATGGTTGTAATTTTCGGTGGGAAGCACAATGGGTTGGAGACTAGGCACTCAATCAAATTTGATCTGCCTGGCGTAATTTCGAGAGGAGTTTCAGGCAAACATTTTTTTTTTTAATGTTAAGAGGTGTGAGGTGGATGTCTTTGCTCGGAGCACTCCAATTTTCATTATAGATAAAATCATTTTTTCTAGCATGATTCTAGGTTCATCCTAATCCAGAGTTACAGTGCGAAATGTAAATCTAAAAAAATTTATATCGACTTTAATACTTTTGAGTCTAGGGTATTACTTTTTAGGAAAATGTCTAGGATATTATGTATCGAAGCGTATTTTATGGTGTTCGTTTCGTCCTCAGGGTATTTTGTCGGCAGACTCATAGTTTTTCATATATTTGCAAAAAAAACTGACTTTTTACCCCACTCTTTTTTTATATTTGGGTTTGAATTTTTTCGGACTAATTCTAGTACAACATTTCACGAATAAAAGATAATAGATAGTAAAAAGGTATTCTCTTCACAATTTTCATATAACGCTCATCTATAAAAAGAAAAATTAACTCACTCTCTTATACAAATTGGCATGTCATTAAGAATGCCACTAAATTTTACTGACATTTTAATTGGTTCGTCAGATTTGTGACCACAAATTAGATTGCCAAGTATCCCGAAAACGATGAAAGTCAGAAATTAATATCTTCTTGTCTCCATTTTTCACAGCGTCTGCGATAATGTGTTTTATGATAGGAATCAATATATGATCAATCAATGATATAAAATTATGATGGGACAGAGTTTTAATTATTCATTTTGAAAACAAAAATACAAAATTTGTTTAACTAACAAAATTGTATTAAAATTGTTAAAGGTCACTACGACAGAAAATCGATGTGTACCCGAAGTTATTATAATTAGCACAGGAACTCGATTTTCTATAAACTTTTTCCACCAACGCTCCACAACATGATTGCATCAGACTGAAGTTTAAATCCTTCTATGCTAGATATTTCCTTGTAAATTACCAATTAACCATTATAGACATAAACGCCGTACTTGGAGAGCAAACACCATATCCTTTCTATTACATGAATACAACAATTCATCTCGCACCAACTCCGACCCTTTCAGTCATAACGGGTGAGCATGCATATTTTTCCCAAGATAAATTTCATCAAATTTGATGATCCCATCAATCATAAAAGTATTTAATTTCCGAAAATTGGCCATCAATCATATAGTGCGACATTTAATGTATAATACGCGCACTTGAGTCTATTGAACTGACAGGTATGAAATATTCAATTTGTCTTTGTAGAAGGATATAATACTTTTTCTGCCGGATTAAACAGAATTGATCGCAAAATGGAGAATGAGATTTAGATATGTATGTATTTTCTGTGTTGAACAGCGAACAGGTGTCAGTTAATAGAAAGATGTGACACACAGAAGTGTTGCAGGTAAATTGATAAGGACATAAGTACTACATATTGGGTTTGAAATTATTTTTATCAATTTCGGCTAAAATTGGTAAATGAACATATGGATAACAAAGGGAGCTCTTCCGCAAATCGATTTCAGAGAGGTGATTAATGAGTGAAACTAGTATTGTCATATAAATTTAGTGGACGTAACTTTTTTTCCTTAGCGAAAGAAAAATGTACTTGTCTCAGATTTACGACCTTCTATTCGCCTTTATTTTATTCAATTTAGAATCAATTTTTTTCTCTGCTATTAATGCTAATTTTCAATTTTCAATGTGATATTCCTATTTGGTTTCAATTTAAATAAACTCTAAGCAAAAAAAAATTAAAATAAATATAAGCACCCAATAAGCTTGTAATTAGTCTAATTTCCAACAATTTTCCTTCTATTTCAGATACACCACATCATACACTGTCCACCCCACATTCAATTAGCATACTGCTAAAGATGAGTGTCATTATTGTAAAACGCGTCGTTTCGCATTCATTCGACTGTATTTAATTGCCAGTTAATTTCCCAGGGAGGCAAGAAACCATTTGACAAACCACCCACCCTCCTCCGCTTAAGGATTTAAAGAGGCAAATCCGTTTTTTTTTGCCCCTTTCCGCGACAAAATGAATATTTCCGAAGAATTAAATAGCCTTTGTCAGCTGATGAATCAGTCAAGCGAATCGGCCCAATGGGATGCAATCCTGCAAAACTATAGCACCGAGCTGAATTTGACTCGCTTGCTGAATACAAGTTGTATGACGTTGACCGAGGAGCTACTGAAGGAGTCTTCGTCACCGCAACCCCGTGATGCAATACCCATTCTGGCAACAATAACTGTATGCTATATAATCATCTTTATTGCCGGCGTGCTGGGCAATTTGATAACATGCACTGTGATATCTAGGAATAAATTCATGCATACTGCAACAAATTATTATCTATTTAATTTAGCTATATCGGATTTATTGTTATTGTTATCAGGTGAGTAAATTTCAATAATAATATTTTTTATTAATGTAATTTTATTTGTACATGGCCGAAAGTAAATCTATATGAAACAACTTTAACCCGAAGGAATTATCCGTGAAAGATCTTCTTCTTCCTTGCCTCGTTCTTTATACCGCTCCATGGTTCCGCGTTGCTCGACCTGCGGTGTAGGCACATCGCCCGTTTTGGCGATAATTTCTCAGCACACTTCTACAGGCAGCTCTATCTTGGATCGTGTCATCGCCGAGACCAATGCGTTGTTGTTGCTTCCTCATTTGACACATCCAGGTGTTCTTCGGTCTGCCTCTGGCCTTGGGTCCATCAAGTGGAACTTCCATTGATATCGCTCTCTTTGCGGGGTTCTCAGGCGGACGCCTTTGAACATGGCAATACCAATCCATTCGTCGGTCTTCGAGCTTTTCGGTGATTGGTTGGTCTATGGACAAGCTGCCTCGGATGTAGCTACTCTTGATGTGGTCCCTTTTGGTTACATGACATGCGTAACATTTTCATTTCAGTCGCTGTCATTTCTTTCGCGTAACCTTCATACATGGTCCAGCATTCTGATCCATACATGAGTGCGGGACGTACAACCGTTTTGTACAACTTGCCCTTTAGCTTCAGTGGCATTTTCTTATCGCAGAAAACTCCAGAGTTTTCTCGCCACCTCATCCACCCAACCTTTGTGCAATGTTTGATGTCATCATCGCATGTAGCTCCGCTGTTCACCATCGAGCCAAGGTACTTGAACTTGGTACAAGACTTAAGCTGCTCTCCTTTGACGTACATTTCAGGTATCGGTGCATTTGGGTCTGAGAATTGGCAGCATAAGAACTCAGTCTTTGTTATACTTACCCTCAGTCCATGCTCCTCCAGAATGTCACACCATTTTGTAAGCGCAGCTTGCAAGGCAACGATGTTTGGGCTACTGAGGACTATATCATCAGCAAAAAGAAGAGATATTTCTAGGCCGTCGGAGACACGTGTTAATAAGTAGCACATGATGATGTTGAAGAGCAACGGACTCAATACACTGCCCTGGTGTACTCCGACATTCACCGGAAATTCTTCTGATTCACCGGCTGTGCATCTAACTTTAGTCGTAGCTCCATCATACATGTCTCGTATCATCCTGACGTATGCCTCGGGGACATTAAGTGCTCTCAAGGCCAACCATATCAGATCACGAGGTACTCTATCGAATGCCTTCTCCAAATCGATGAACACAAAGTACAAGTCCTTTCGTGCTGCTCTATACTTTTCCATCGCAATACGAATGCACTGAATCGCATCGACTGTAGATCGACCTTCAACAAAGCCGCATTGATTGTCATTCAACCGCACAATCTTTCTCAATCGGTTGCAGACAACTCGCTCGTAGATCTTTAGTGTATGAGGTGTTAACTTTATAGCCCTATAGTTGTTGAGTTTGCGTGAGTCTCCCTTGTTCTTATAGAAAGGAAGAAGAAAACTTTCCCTGAAAGCATCAGGCATCGGTTGCCCACCTTTGATTTTGTTGAATAGAACTGTGAGCCAACTAAGCCCGACATTTACCATTTTCAACCAAAATTCCGCGGGGATTTTGTCCGGGCCGACTGCCTTTCCGCGTTTCATCTGATGCATTGCCTCCATCACCTCTTCCTCTGAGATATCTTCACTATTTGTGGTATTCGGCTCAACATCTTGAAAAGCTGCTCGAGGAAACTCTTCATTTAGAAGTTCGTCAAAATACTCTCGCATCCTGCTACAAATTGCCGTATCGTCAATCAGCAACATTCATTGCGCGTCCTCCACGTACTTTGGCGCCTGTATTTCCCGAGCGTTCCTTCTCCTTTGGGCTGCGACTCTAAATATCCTGGCGTCGTGCTTAGGTCTCTCGCGCAAAGACGGTCCTTCGGTCGCAGTCTGAGTTTCTAATTCTTGGTAGAATTTCTCAGCTGCCTTCGCCTTTGCTTGAGCTACCAAGCGCTTTACTTTCTTCCGGCATTGCATATAATTTTCGCGAAGTTGAACCCGTTCGGCTTCACTGCTTGACTCACATTTCGTCCATGCCTTAAATGCGTTCGATTTGGCTTGCACTGCTTCCTTAGTTTCGGTGTTCCACCACCATGTTTCTTTCTTCCTCCCAAGAACACCAATTCGGTATCTGGAATGGTCTGAATTAGGGTGTCAACGTCGTTCCAAAATGCCTCTTTTTCTTCTGGTGGCAGTCCCACTTGGGGAGCGTAGGCACTTATTACGTTCCACACCCTTCCGCAGATAACCAATTTGATGCTGATCAAGCGGTCACTTCTCTTCGCGACACTTATTATACTGCCAAGTAAAGACGACGCCAGAATAATGCCAACTCCGTTTCTTTGGTTTGTAATTCCATAGTAGTACAATTTGTACTTCATGGAATTCGTAAGAAACCGGGCTCTGTCGATATGGGTATTTCGCCACTTTGTCTCTTGCACGCACATAATGTCTATCCCTCTCCGCTTCATGATATCCTCAATCTCCTCGCTCTTTGACGTCATGGAACCGACATTCCAGCTTGCAACCCTCAGCTTCTCCACAATGTAATTGGACTGCCTTATATTGCTCGCCCCCGGAAACCGTCGAGCTCTGGCGCGAACTAGGTTCGCCCCGGGATCACTCAACCGCATAGCAGAAGTAGTGCCCGGCGGGGTAGTGCTTGTATCTGCGTCAATTTCCATAAGGCCTTCCATTCTTTTACACCTTTTGGAGAAAGGTTGTGTTTTTGGCACTAGTGTGTGGAAATAAGTAAATTTATGGACTTTCCTTTTACGTCCGCCGGCTATCTCCAGACGCGGCAACCCATACACACACACACTAACCTATGGGAGGTCTTGTTGATGTTAAAAACGTGCCTCAGGCTTCAGATGTCATGGTTGCCTGCGACCTTCGCATACTAGCGGCCAAGCACCCTCTTGACCATGCATCCCTCGGCGCATGCTGATCCACCTTGGATTAGGTCCCTTTTTAGTCGCCTTCTACGACACGCCGGGAAAGGCGGTGGCATTATTCGCGACCCATGCCACAGGGCATAATTATCCGTGAAAGATAGTGTATTTAATTTGCATTTGATCCTGAGGATAAAATAAAGGGGAAACGAAAATGTATATCGTTGAATCACAACCAAAATTATCGTTGTCAGAAAAACATTAATTTTTTCAAAAAGTCTTCCTTTTTCCACCGATATCACCCACACGGATCATTTTGTAGGTATTTAACTACATATTGTTAATATAACAGCCTTAAAATTCACGCGTTTTCGAAAATTTTGGATAGAAAACAAAAATGTGCGGGTGGGACGGCTGTACAAATATTTTGAAGTAGGTACCGAAAAGTACCGTTACCTTTCCAGCACCGTTTTTCAGGTTTTTCAACGACTGTTCTGTACCGTTTTTTATCACCTGTTCAGTACCAGTGAGTGAGGGAAAAAAGTTTCGTCCCAATCCAGACTCGAACCTCCGACCTTCAGTCACAAGGTCAGCAACTCTACCTACTGAGCTATAGACGCTTAGAGGTCCTGATGCAAAAATTCCAATGTGACATTTCCAAAATTGAATAACTCGATATTTCTCCCGCTGGGGCTCTTCTCCTCCAAACAGACAAAGTTCTGCGTAGTTCCCATAGAGCTGGTAAGTTGCCATACCATAAATACTACAGACATGCACCGCAGTTGGTGTATAGAATGGAACGATAAGTCAAGATTTTCACAATTAGTTAAAACTCGCACCCACGAAATTAGGAACCAGAATTAATACAGTAATTGTTAATCATGATGTTGAAAAATTTTTGGGTGGAAATGGAATTTCAGGGTGGAAATGTCTTAATCCCCTGTGATATCTTACTGGACACTTATAGCATTGGGGCGATTCTTGAACCTCGAATTTGGTTAACTGAGGCTCAAATGCACTTAAGGGCAGAAGGGGCGCGACAAATTTTTTGAAGGGTGCAATATGCCTTTCCGTTCTTGCAACAATTAATTGGATGCTTTTTGTTTTACGGAAATGTGGGGTGGTAGTGCTAACTTGATGGGAGTAGTTTTTAAGGGAAGGAGGGGCGCGACAATTTTTTTCAGGGTGGAAATCTCATAAGCAGCCGTTGTCAGAATTTACTGGACACTTTTAGTATTGGGGCGATTCTTGAAACTCGAGTTTAGCGAACTGAGGCTCAAATGCACATAGGGGTAGTTTTTAAGGTGTAGAAGGGGCAGCCTATGTGATATCCTACTGGACACTTTTAGCATTGGGGAAATTCTTGAAACTCGAATTTGGTTAACTGAGGCTCAAATGCACTTAAGGGTAGTTTTTAAGGGGAAGAAGGAGCGCGACAATTTTTTTTCTTTTTCCATTTAATTACGACAAAATCGCGACATTTAATGCGCTATAGCGTTTGTCAAAATTTGAAAGTGGTAGTGATAACTTGACAGACGTAATTAAGTTTCTGGCGATTTAAAAAAAAATTAATCCAGAATTTTATCATATACTCTCATTCAAGTTGAATGTATGAAAGTTCACTTATATCCATTTCTCTCCCATCTCTTTTTTCCAGGAATGCCATATGAAGTCTACGATATATGGTTTCCATCATCATTTCCATTTACGGATCCTATCTGTATCCTGAAAGGACTTCTGTCGGAAACATCAGCCAATGCAACAGTATTGACCATTACGGCGTTTACAGTGGAACGTTATATAGCCATATGTCATCCATTCAGGTAAATGCTTCATATGAATTCCTGTTTTCTACGAAGGATGTTATTCGAGTGTGTTGTGTAATGATTTACACGTTTGTTCGCTTTGCAAATTCAACAGAATATTTGTCACTTTCTCAGCATTTTATGTAGAATTGATAAAGTGATCGGAATTGGATTTATTGAAATTTAATGTGAATTCAAGAGAATGTTATTTTATAAAAGTGAGTGTGACATATTACATTTTGTTGATTTTCTATAAAGTTCATTCAGTAAACAAATCAAAATTTATTGTCATCCTATTCCACCGCTACCATAATGTAATTTACATATGTATTTGTATTTTTTTCGACTGTTTTTTCGACTATTTCGTGGAAACTTCAATTCCATGTATTCAATATTTACCAGTTCATTCTGACCAATATTTTCCAATAAATTCCAATTTCAAATAGAAGAGTGGTGAATGATTCCTTCCCTCCTGGAAAATTTTGCAGATTTTCGTAAAAACTTTTTCAATTCAAGAGTAAAGTTTACAACAATCGGTATGCATGTTACTTCCGCAACTTAAACAAACAAGAAGAAAGAGCATTTATTCATATCACATATGCATGCACCATGCAAGACTGTCTCTAAAAATATACTCCTTTTCTAATACAAATTTTCTTTATCTATTGCCAGGCAACATACAATGTCGAAGCTGTCGCGTGTTGTAAAATTCATCCTTTTAATATGGATGTCAGCTTTCATTCTGGCCATACCACAATCGATGCAGTTCGGAGTGAAAAACGGAAATCTATGCACAGTAACGGTAAGTATGTTGCAGCACTTCTTTCTTTTGTGTTTTTTTTTTCCTCGGAATACTAGGAATGAAAAAGGATATGTGCGCAATATTGATATCCTGCATCTTCTGGTGTCTGTCAATATAATGCTCATCATGTGGAAATGATTTTTTTCTGTGATTTTATATTATACATAATATAATGGCAATCAACTATACTAGAGTAGTATCTAGTATGTGTCAAGCTATTGATATGGATACTTTAAGAGGACATCTTCATGTATACAGTTCAATTCACAATATGTATACAAATACAGTGTACTATATTATGTTCTAACATGTTCTTGTGTGTGCATATCTCTTTTTTTTATCGTTTTTAGAAAAACTTTTACATGGCTCATGCATTCGAAGTATCAGGATTTCTATTCTTCATTGGTCCCATGACTGCCATTTGTGTCCTGTACGTGCTCATTGGAATTAAGTTGAACAAGAGTAAATATTTGCAGGAAGTTAAACGTAAGCCTACTGAACCGAGCCGTAATGTTAGTGGGCAAACACGAGTGATACGAATGTTGGGTAAGTAGTGTATTGAAGAGAATGTTCATATTGTTTAAATAGGGAAGTGAATAGGCGTTAAGAATCGTTTGATTATACAAAGAGGTATTGGACATTAAGTTTCTTGTTGGGGATCATAAAAAGGAAGCGCAGAAGAAACTACGTAAATGGTAGATATACTGATTACAAATAGATTTTCTGGTTTCTTAGTTGTAGATAAAATTAATTATTGAAACTAAATTTAATTAAATAATTTGATCTACCTGTATAATAAGCTAATTAAAATGGTTTTAAAATGTTGACTTACAGGAAAATGACTACCATTATTAGCTCGGATGAAATAAGTAAAACCTTAATTATGTATTGTTTAGTGTTCTTATAATATCATTTTTACGCTAGAAAATTAAATGAGGACTTCCATAAATTCTAAAATTTTGAAACATACTTCAATGTTCGATTCAAACAAACTATTGAGGGAGGGTTCGTTTAGGCCTTTTCCCGTCAGCTTTACTCATGTGCTTTCAGAGTTGGCCAACTCTCAGAGTTTGTAAAACTACAACATGAAATTCACATTAAATATCGCATTTAAAATTACAACAAACTATTTAATTCATTTTTATTTTTAATTTTACATTGTTGGAATGGAATGTGGACCCGTTCGATATGTAAAATTAAATGTTCTATGGAAATGATTTATATATTTTCTTGTAGTTATAAATCTAATCTTTAAGCATAAATATGTAATTTACAACTTTGAAAGTTGGAAACAAATTGCCAACTCTAAGAGCTGTAAAAATTAGTTCTGAAGCTTAGAGAAAGCATAGCAACCCATGCCATGCATTAGTCCAGAGTGGCTATGTGATCACACAACCCATATGTGTTTGACTCCAAATTTATTGCACTACACTCCACGAAATAATTCAAACGTCAAAATATTGTCGATGCAATTATTAACGCTTCTGTCGCCGCCTACGAGCTATTATGCCTTAGGTGTAGCTAATCTTCTGTGAAATCAATCTTATTTTTTGAGGAAGTCTAATTTTTGTTCTAGAAACAGTTTACATACTATGTCTTACGATAATACGCCGTTTTTTCCTTTCATTAGACATAGTTTATATTTCGCCGAACGTTTGATCGCATTTGTGGCCGTCAGTTCCATTGAAATATATATGGTAAGGGCTGGAAAATATTGTTGAACGATATTTTTCATCAAGATATAGAACCAATGCTCTGTCTAGGTCTATGAGCCAACCGAAGGGTTAATTATCACGTTGGCATTTTGAGAGAGTAATGAATATTACGGGGATTTTATATTGTCAATTGTAAACAAAAAATTGACATTTGAATAAAATTTTCACACATACTATGAACTGCAATAGTGTGAAAACGGTGCCATTTTTATTTTCTGATGCCCACTCTGGACTAACGCATGCTTTCGCTAAGCTCTGAAGTAATTAGTATAGTACAATTGGCTCAAAAAAGGCCCAAACCCAAACATAAAAAAAAAAATTTCTGATGCCAAATTGTTCAATACTCTGCCAAGTACTTGCAGTAAAAAGTTACACTAAATTGCGTCTTGGGTTAAGGGGGAGGGGTGGCAAAGGGGTAAAAATTCAGTTTTTTGAAAATATCTGGAAAACTATGAGTCTGACCGCAAAACGTCTTGAGTACGAAATGAACTACACAAAATTACCTTTAAAATAATATACAATACTTTAGACATTTTCTTAGAAAATTATACCCTAGACCCAAAAACATAATAGTGAATTTACATTTTTTGAGTTTTGCATTTCGCACTGTAACTCTTGACAGAATAAACCTAGAGTCATAAGATTTCGTTCATATATTGCCAACGAAATGTTTATGATTTAAACCAAAAATTGAATGGGTTCGACCGTTGACACCTCCCCCACTCTTCCCAACATTTTTCAAAAAGGCATGCCTGTAGCTTCTTTTTAGATTAAGCCAGGCAGATCAAATTGAGTGTGGTGCCTAGTCTAAGCCTCATTATGCTCCCGACCAAAAATGTATTACCATCCGATGGAAACTAAGGATACCCCCCCATACAAAGTGAACCAAAATTCTAACAAATTTTTCATTTTTTCATTTCTAAATTCCTTCTAAAATGGAAAAAAAAAATTAGCTCTCAGAACGTCATTATAACAGTTAATTCTAGTCTTCTGAATGTATGTTCAAAAGTTTGCACCAAAGCGTACGCTACAAGTATGTATCAACAAATTGGGGTTGAAGGTCATTGGTACCAGTTCTAAGGCTATTTCCGAATATGTATATGGAGTAACGTGTACTAGCAAACTTCAAACCCAATTTTTCGTACTTTTAAGGCACGCTCGGGTACAAACTTTTGAATATACATTAATGACTTTCTAAGAGATAAATTTTATTTTTTCATTTTAGATAGAAAAAACAAAAAACTGAATTTTCACCCCTTTGTGATTTTACAATATTTTATCTAATTTTCCTATAGTTGACTTAATGTTTTACTCATTACCATAGAAATATGTATGGATATGACAAATGAAAAAGCAACAACAACGCGATGAGACGATCCAAGATATAGCTGCCTGTAGTTATATGCTGAGATATTACCGCCAAAACGGGCGATGTGCCTACACCGCAGGTCGAGCAACGCGAAACCATGGAGCGGTATAAAGAACGAAGCAAGGAAGAAGAAGAAGAAGATAGAAATATGTAAATTCCTCCCTCTTATTTATTTTAAAGTTTTTCATGTGTAAGTTTTACTTCATTTTAAATGGGAAATTTAAAAAAAATTTCACATTGTAACCATGGACTTAACGGAAGAATGTTTGTTCCTATTGTCGTTACAATATTGTAAAATGTGGATGTAGTGCAAATATTTTGAAAACGTCAAATCGCCATGAGACGCAAGCATCTCATTGTGTTTTGACTAGTTCGTATCCATGAAGCAACAACAGTTTATGCTTTTCGAAAGTGGTAATCCTCGCGATAGAAAAAGATCTGGTTAAAAACTAGACGTTGTCCTCTATCCTATACCACTGTCATTGAACAAGAAACACATTTGTAGTGTGATTGGGGCTTTAACAGGGTATGCCCCTATTCTGAAGCCTAGACTCAGACTCAATTTCATCACAATGACTACTGCAGAAGCTGTGAGGATAAAGAGGGGGTGATATTCTTGATCAGTAATTGTTCGGCATTAGCTGTACTTTTATGACACGGATGATCCTAAGTCGTCAATTCATTGGTGGAAGCCAATGCCACAAGAATCATTGCTCTTTGTCAACGGCGACAAAATTGCAAAATCCTTCAATATAAGACATGAAATCAAAAATCGGCCAGATCCAGTGTCCTTTGGAAAAGGACGAGATATAGGCTGACCTGCTAATGGTCGAATCACGTTGCCCCAATGCGCTGGCTATATGTAGTGACCATAGTACAATATTTTTTTTATTGTCGAAGGTGTTGTCTAAAAGTTCCTGTAGTGGAACTGCGACTTTAGGGATGTGACCAACCAATTATTTGCGGGTGTGTCGAAAACGAAACATTTAATGAAACTATAGGCCAATCAAAGAAGACATTATAATGAACATCGAAGGGGGTGACGATTTTTTTCTTCGGTATTTAGGTTAGGAGTAGTTAGGAGGTAAAGGTACTAATTTTATTCGGGCTGAGGGGTGCGCAAACGCGGGAAGGGGGGTTAAAGGTGCAATTTTGTGCAATTTTTGGTGTTTTGGGCTATATCTCGAAAACGGTGAGTCGCAGAGAAAAAAAGTTATGAGTAAGCATTAAAGCTTTCTACACAGAAAGAATTGATTAGTAAAAATTACCTAAAAAGTAGGCAATCCACCTAAAAAGAATGATCGATTTTTAGCCTCCTAATCTCATTAGACAGTGCACCTAAACCGAAATGGCTAATAAATTCATTTTCCCATGTAGTCAAATTAGCGATTATGTTTCAGTGAAAACACGATTAGGGAAAATCTCACCGAATTTAGTTTAGGCCTTTTGACTAGCACAAATAGTCAAAAAGAGAATGTAATTGGGTGAAATTACTACAGTGTTACAGTATGTTTGCCTATACTCTGTAGCTGAATTTTCTTTATTTCTATATTGTTGGTAATCGAAATTGATTGAATTCAACTTTTCTGAATTCAACTATCCTGAAAATATATATTCCGTTCAATAAGCATTATATAAATTTCCATAAACGTTTATTAAATGAACAATTATTACAAAATGTCTAAATCTAAAACATGAGAAAACTGCAGGAAATTATTATTTGTGTTTTATTGTTGTTTATACCATTCGCTCGAAAACGATATTTTCGGAAAAAGTTCCCGTATGTCGAACAACTTTGATTTTGCCAAATATTTGTCTGCTTGAATCTGTTGGAATAAAATATTACATTAATTATATATAGTCTCAGGGATTTTGTTTATACACATGAATCTATGAACAAAAAAAAAACTTACGAAGGCTCCACTAATAAATGTTTGTGTATGTCGACTTCTCTCCCACTTGGAAAAATCAGATTAGTTAACGCTTTTACTGGAGCCATGTGAAGTTATCGTTATCTATACAAAAAATGGTATTTATTTTAAAATGAAAACGAAAAAGTAATATTTTCTTACCTTCAACTTTCAAATTCTTCAAACTTCAACTTCTGTCCCGATTTTTTCGAAGTTACTTGAACTCGCACTCTGACTAATCTAATGCTTGCCGCTACAAACTTAATTTGTTTACAAAATCACCAACAAACTTTAAGCACAGGTGATTAATCCACCAATACTGCGTAAATAAAAAATTCATGAATGTACAGTTATCTTCAACCTTTGCCTAATTCATATTGCCAATATGTAAACTTGTAAAATATTCACCTAAAAATGTTAGGTGCTTAAATTTCTGCCTAGTTTTTAATGAAATTTTACCGAAAGCTAGTAGTCAATCTACCACGATTCAACTGACTATTTCAGTTTAGGTAAAACACCTAATCGTGTAGTCAACCAAAGTGGAGAAAACACCTTAAAAGTAGCGAATATGCCGATTTTTGGATTTCCTAATACCAATTAGGTTAAATAACTACTTTTCTTTTCTCTGTGTATATGTCCTATTTATTTGACCATACTTGTATATGCAAAACTCCTAAGGGTTCTTCCGATATTGTTTAATAAGAGTCGAAATTTTTTTTGCATTCTGTTGACTTTTGTGTCTCTCCAAATAGTTTTCCAAAAAACTTTTGTGTGGCAAAGTTAATAAGTGTTAAATTTGCTTTAATTTGATATACTTCTTCTTGGCTTCTCTCCTATTAACCGAAAGTGAAAAGAATCTCAACGAAGTAATATTCTATATTCATCAGAATGAAGACATCCATTGTGAAAAATCGGGAGGGGGTGACGATTTTTCTATTCACTTATCTAAAAGGGATGGTTCGGAGTAAAACATACTAAAAGCTCGCGGTCATGAGGTGTGCGCTGACGTGGGGGGGGGGGGCTAACGGATTCATTTTTGCCGGTTTTCGACTTGATCTCGGAAGCGGTGAGTCCTTGTATTTGTATGGCAGTATTAAAGCCCATTAAATTTCCAAAAACTTACTTGAACTTACAAATGCTACAAATGAATTCCTAACGGTTCCCTCAAAACAGGTTATTGAAATCCAAAAATTAAAAAAAAACTGTTTTTTTTTTTTCATTTGTTTGGCTCTGGTGTCTCCCGCGATTGTTTTACGGCTTTCAGTTGTCCGGTCAGCAATCAGTCAGAAGCTTAAGAGCTTAAACCGAGCTTCCGAATTCAATTTTCTCTTTATAATAAAGACAAACATTGTGAAAAAGCGGGAAGGGGTGACGGTTTTTTATTTCATGGATCCATAATGGATGGTTCGGAGTAAAACATACTAAAAGATCGCGGTCATGAGGTGTGCGCTAACGTGGGGAGAGCGGATTAAACAATACCATTTTTGTGCCTATCAGCCCTATCGCCGCCATATCTCCGAAGCCGCGGACTCTTAAAAAAAAATGTCTGAGCAAGAATGAAAGCTTACACAATTTCCTATAAAGTTCTTCTAACATGCATAGGTTGAATTCCAAACAGTTATTCAGATATAGCTAATTAAAAACCAGACATTTCACATTGAAAATATCAAACACAGCGTACATGCATATAACTAATCTATAGATACCCCTTAGAAAAAGCATAGTAACCCATGCCATGCGTTAGTCCAGAATGGCTATGTGATCACACAACCCATATGTGTTTGACTCCAAATTTATTACACTACACTCCACGAAATAATTCAAACGTCAAAATATTGTCGATGCAATTATTAACCCTTCTGTCGTCGCCTACAAGCTCTTATGCCTAAGGTGTAGCTGAATTTTCTGTGAAATCAATTTTAATTTTTGAAGAGGTTTAATTTTGGATCTTGAAACAATTTACATACTATGTCTTACGATGATGCGCCGTTTTTTCGTTTCTTTAGACATAGTTTACATTTCGCCGAACGTTTGATCGCATTTGTGGCCGTTGGTTCCTTTGAAATATATATGGAAAGGGGTGGAAAATATTTTTGAACGATATTTTTCATCAAGATGTAGTACCAATGGTCTGTCTGGATCTATACGCCAACAGAAGGGTTAAATATTACGTTGGCATTTTAAGAGAGTAATAAATTTAACGCGGATTTTATATTCTCAATTGTAAACAAAAAATTGACGTTAGAATAAAATTTTCACGCATACTATGAACTGCAAAACGGTGCCATATTTATTTTCAGATGGCCACTCTGGACTAACGCATGGCATGGGTTACTATGCTTTTTCTAAGAGATACCCGTATACCAATAAATTACGATGTGTTGATATTTTATATATCTGGATAACCAGTGGCGCAACCACGGAAAGGGCTAAGGGGGCTAAAGCCCCCTCCAGACCCAGGAAACCGGGAAATGAAAAATTCCTAGATGAAGAAGAGGAAATGCATTTGACTTCAGGGTTTATAAAAAATGAATTTTTGTTCTTGGATCATAGTTAAATATATATTACCTGTTTCGATAGTGCGCAAGTTGCAACACGTTATCAGTCGAAGACAAATATGTACAACATTTGATCGGCAAAAATGATGTATCTCTGATCTTTTACAGGATTATTTGGGACGGCCCTGAGCATGGGAAACAGTTCAGACCGATAGTCCGTCCGCAACTTGATGAAAAGGGAGGAAGCCCAGAGGTTTGTCCCCACAATCCTGCGAAAATTCAGAGATATGTACATAATTGCTTCCAAATGATGGCAAATTGTTCCAATACCCTGCTGCATCTCTTGACTTTATTCATAAAACCTTGTGAGATAACTCTCTCAATATTTCGACTCCGGACCGGGTGATAACGACAACAATCTTTAAACTCTCGGCCTATGCAGTTGTCACTTTTCTGTATTGGCAACAAAGAAGAAAATGACCCAAAAACAAAAATTATAGAAACCATTGTTGATTGTTTTTTTTTGGAACGACGATTATGGAATTGTTCGTGGCGCATAGTGAGTAGCATAATTTCTCTCCGTCCCCATAGCATTTATCATTTACTAGGTCCTGAAAGTCTTTAAGAATTAAGTGTAGGTAATTCTTATTGTCTATAGAAAAGTCCTATTTGTATTGTTTCTGTTTTTAAAAACCCCCAATTGCAACGCTGGAAGAGTGATTCAAAATTTGATTTCATGAAAACACAACAGAAAGAACGTGCCGATTAGGATTATGACATTTGACTCGCGATTACAATACGCTAAAAGTTACGAAAAAAAAAATCCTCGAAAATAAGCTTGAAGCTGACTTAGGAATACCATCACTCAGTTTGCGGAGCCCAGCTCTAATGTCCAGTAATATGGATGGACCTAGCCCCCTCCAGGACCAGATTCTGGTTGCGCCACTGTGGATAACTGTTAGGAATTCGAAAACCATTTTTTTTTTAAGTACATAGATAAGATTTTCCCTTGGAAATTTGGTGTCGCTGTAGTGCATATGTGGTGGAAAGGACCCCCGAGGTCATACGAAAAAAAAATAGTTACAAACTCTGAATGTAGGACCAAAGAAACATGTTACACCAATTTTTATTTGAGATTTCTATACGAGTCGCTTACATAAATTATGCAAAATCCCTTAAATTTCGCTAAAACGCGAATAACCTTGAAATATTAGATTATTTCATAAAGCCACAACTCTCGAATACCTGAATTGCGAGCTTCAATGCCTGGTAAGGCAAGTCTCTCCCTAACCGAACTTGTATCATAACGGAAATATTTTCTCCAAAACAAGAAGAAACAGATGTTAAGACTATTTTTATTTTAAAAGGTGTTTATGTTGTATTACCTCCAGTGATACCAACATAAACACCTTCTAAAAATTTTGATTCCGACAACACAAACTGTCTAACTTTAATAATTCAAGTTGACGATTCTTTATATTTTTATTTGATTTTTTCATGTCAAAATCTCAAAATTGTAGTCTGGCTGGTCTAGCGGTTAGTGCGCGCACCTTCGGTGCACAGGGTCATGAGTTCGAATCTCACCGTGTTCCATGGTGTTTTTCGAACTCACGAGCTTGTGACGGACTATGATCTCACTCAGATGTTAAACGAGTACCCATTTATGGGGATAAATAACACTGCTGAGCGTGATGCTGATCTCATTACCTCAACAAAAAAGCAGATAAGATCTTGGAAATAGGATGTCACTAACACATCCTGCGGCCTTAGTCCAATGTTGGATTGTCGCGCCTGTTATTTTATGTCAAAATCTCACTGATACTAAGCGACAATTGACACCGGCGCGGCGATAGTCTCGAATTCCTAAGGAAAGGACCAGGCCATCTTCTTGAAAATTGAGTCGCCTAGCCCTTGGATCTCCGAGACCTAAGTATCCCCGTGTGAGGACTCCCTAACTTGCATTTACTTCCTAACCAATTTACTTGCAACATTTTTTTCGTGATTTCTGTATATACACTGAAATCCGGTAGAACACATGCCTTTATATTTTTGCATTTTGATCTTATTTTAACATGTTGAAAGGAATAGATCGAATTATCAATATTCCTGTACGTATAATAGGAATACATATATAGTACACCTATGTGACGAGTATGTGAAAGAATATACTGAATAAGTGAATAGTGATTCACTGAATAAATATTTCTCCCGAATGACACTCGCCCAATTTTAATGATAAAAAAAAATATTTTTTTTCTCTTAAATGGACAATCACCTTTTTGTTTTGCCTGCAATTTGATATATTTTCCACACAAAAAAAAGAAAGAAAGATATTGAACTTAAAAGGTATAACGTCTTTTGATATTATAAAAAACTTGTACGCTCTAAAATCTTAAACTGTAAAATAATTTCGAATTTGGAATTCGTCTATTTGCAAATAAATGTCGATACATTACTTGTTTTGGTTGAAGGTTATTCACCGTGACCGTAGCATGTGATATCTGTGGCATTTTTAGCGCAGGATTAGAGACAATTTTAAAAAGATATTTTTTTTTCAAGTAAACGTATAGCTACAGAGTAGGTGCTATTATAAATGTAAAACAGCCTTGACCCATTTGCGTAAGAGTCGCATATTCACCAGTGGAAGAAGCTTTGAGTGCAAGGCACGTGTTTTTACAATTGTGCTGAGAAAATGGAGTAATAACCATTTGAACCCATTCCATTCATAATTCCATGATGTTATCTGCGGTGGTCCAGGTGTAAAATCTGATTGCAGTCTCTTATGATGACGCAAAGCTAATGCGTTAAAAAAAAATAAAGTTGTTCAGTGATTATGGAACTCAAATAAGTAATTTACCCAGAATCCATGAAAGTTCTAATCAAATACAAGTTTATGCTTGTGTCAATATTCATTTATGTAATTAAAGCAAAGCTCAAGTGAAATAGAAACAGTCTGCAAGGGTGTCTGTTGTTTTGAATTTAAGGAATGGAATGTAATAAAGTTGCACATCAACTAGATGAAGTGTGATTATGAAGGGGATTTGAATGAATTCCAATTAAGTCGTCGAATGTAACCTCGAAGGAAAATTGTGCAGTCACCATACGAATCCTATAGGTCCAGAGTAATTATGATTTAGTGTTTGACATTGCATCAAAATATCTCTGAATGGTTATGTCCACACATGTGCGCTTTCGTCTTCCCTATCGTCTTCAAGCTCCGTATCCACTTTCAATATTGAACATGTCATTGATTGCGTCAAGTGAACAGAAGAGATCAATGTCTCATTCTATCCAGATCTGTTCATTATTTATCGTTAAATATGTGTCACGGCTTTGGTCAGGACGGGCAAGTGATACATTCTTTCATGAATTGTATGAATAGATGATGTGTTGTTAATATTTAACATTGGCAATTGCGTTCAAGAATGAATGCGTTTCTTCAATAGCGCATACATCTCAAGTTTCAATTGTCAAAATGATGAAGACGAACGAAAATTGAAACTGTCTAGACAGGCACAATAAGATTTGAGTTGCAGATACATATTCACTTATATTTATGCGGCACTGACGCAACTGAAATTAAGTGTTTTTGACAATAAGGCTTTATGGTTTAACATAAGCTGACCAGACGTACAGCATTTTGCTGTACAGTACAGCATTTTGACCTGCACCTGTCGTACAGCATTGGGAAATGTACAGCAAAATGTACAGCATTCCCAATGCCACACAATGAAACCCAATTCACTACATCAAGCGGTCCACAAAGGGCGTCTCGGGAGCCACATGCGGCTCTTTGACTAATATAATGTGCTTTAATGACTCAAAGCACTTTCAAACTCCCACACAAATTATTTAAAAAAAAAAAAATCTTTACCGTAATCTCCTTTAAATGTATAGCCATGAATGAGCGTGGTATGTAGTATAGAAGTTACGGTCTAGTCTAAACAAAAATTTAGAAAAGTTTTGAACGGCTGTAACTTTCGAATTGAAACGGCTAGGACTCTGAAATGTGCGCCCAAAAATCCCCTACATCGGCCGCTTCATCCCCGCTCTATAAAAAATGTTCGAAAAAAGACCTCCATTGCCCTTGGTACTGGCTATGGAATTTTATTGATCTTGGTTGGGTCGCATCTTTAAACGGCTGTAACTTTCGAAAAGCTTTGAACTGGCCATCGAGATCCCGGTGCTGGGTTCTAAAAGTTGTCATTTTCCGTACGGCCACGGTTGAGGACCTGTGAAACATCATGTAATTTTTCCTGCTATGAAGACCGGTACGCTAGGTATATTTGCAGCAGCATATTTATGTGATCTGACCCGCGAATACGTTTTGCAACAACAAGTTTTTATGCCGACCCATGCAGGTTAGGCGTTGTAAATTTTGTTGATGAAATTTTGGTCAGTAAGGGTAGTAAGGGTTTCAGATACAACATAAACTAAAAAATTCTGATCACTCCCCGATTTCAAATTAGCCAGCGCGAAAAATGTCCTAAATGTCTTCCTTTCGGCTCCAGGAAATTACCAATTAAAATTACATGGAATCGAATGCTGGTCAAAGATCAATGGTGCTTTAGACACTTAAAATTTTCATACTAGAACTTACCGTTATATTATATTGAGTCATACATTTTTCATTAGGAAATTGTCCCTCCTATGCACTGTTGTATTTTGAAAAGTTATTCTTGAAGCTCTACAAAGTCCTAGTCGTATAGCTTTCCTCAGATAATACGTGCCGTTATGAAAAAAAAACAATTTGGCTCTTTTAATGAATACTAAAAGGTAAATTCTCAAATTTGAGTTTTCTGGCTAAAAGGTTTGTCAACCACAACACCTACATAATAAGCTGTTGAAGACTGTGATCAGTCTTGTTTGCTTTTATCGATATTAAGCTAGATAATAGCACTTTTATATTTGACAATCGTTCATTTTCGATAGCTCGGGAATCCGTTGACCGTTCTTTCTGAAATTTAGCAGGCTTGCGTTCACATTTTCTTAAAATTTCAAGGTTCTCCGTATCAGCAATCATAAGTAACAGCGGCCCAAATGGCAGTTTTGTGTTTTCTAATTGAAAATTGTCCATTACTCGGAAATTCATAAGCGCAGTCTTGCAGAGCACCGTACTGCCTATATTTGGTGGAAATTTCAAGGAGAACACTGAGGTTTTTAGGGTTTCCTTATGGGTGCCGTTTACTACAACAGAATCTTGAATTCTCAAGGTTCACCACATATTTCCCAGAATATCGGCTATGGCTCAATTCTGTTTGCAGAAATGAAGGTAGGATAATATGAGGCAGGGGCGTAGCCAGAAATTTGTTCGGGAGGGGTCCGACGCTCAGTTACAGAAATTTTGACATTACTACAAATTAGAGATTTAGAATGTTGTTAACTGTGGAAACTATTTTCGGCGTCGCCCCATTGCAGCACATGCTTCTCCTCTCTCCCACTGCTCATGTAATATTATTATCGAAGGGCTCGCGTATTCGGTTCCTGCGTCGTACCGCTTTTGCCGTCACTTTCCACGGCTCTAAGAAAACCGACTTCATTGTTACAGGAAAATATTTTATTTCAAATGTTGCCTGTATGAAGCCATACGAAATTTGCCGAAGTTTTGCTTCCTCCAAATCGCCGTGAATGGGGGGGGGGGGTATAGTTGAGGTTTTGTCTGAAACTTAATTCCGCAAGTATGTGTACAGCATTGGGCCTTCGGGAGGCTGGTCACCTTAGTTTAACACGCAGAATTAATTAAATGATTTAAATGTAAAAAAAAACTATTCACTGTACACAGAATTTGACTAACGAAATACATTATACAACTAATTCTTCCGAATATTTGGGAAATACCAAGCATAATGAAACCCCAGGAGGCAAGATTCGAATGAATTAATTTATGAGAATCACTAATCATTTTGTTTAAATTTTATTGTTTTTTAATTATAAGGTAACTTGATGAATCAACATCAATTCTAAAAATAAAATGTATATCTATCTTAATTCCAAATTTGAATTTCTACCTACAGTTGTCGTCTACCGGCTTGCGTGCACAAATTCGCATGTTTTTTTAAAACAGACATAATTCATACATCTTATAATATTATTTAAATATAGAGTCTATCCTCAATCCATATTCTAAATGATTATATGTGTATTATTCTTTCGCAATGAATATACATAATAATGGCGGCTCTAGAGTCAGAACAAATACACACTTTTGTTCGGAATAATATAAAACCATAATCCATGCATAATAATGCTGCTATAGAGCTGGATGAGGCCTAAAGATGTACTGAAAGAAAAAATACATGGTAGAAAGAAACTGAATAACACATAAATGTGAACTTATGAAAATATTGACCTGAATACTGAAAGCAAACTACATTATTGAAGCTTTAGGCTGAAAATCATTTGGATAAGAATATTTTTCTTATATGGTTTTTCTTCCCATGGACCAAGCTAAACATCATATTTGGAGTTAGACTTATGTACGGGCATTGTTTCCATTTGGGACATTCAACTCTGAACTTTTCTGTATTCATATTTTATGCAGTTTGATGTTGGCATTACCTACCCTAAATCGGTGAATAAATTTCTGTATTGATATTGCGAAACAATCAAAAGTCAATAGGTTTTCACTGAATACATGCAGTTTAAGCTGAATACTCGAACTAGTCCCAGAGGATCATATCAGTCAGAATCGACTATTGATGCTTGCACTTAAGTGTAGAACGAAATGATACAAAATGTTTGCAGTCTTACTTACAGTCATTTTCCATATAAACTGACAAATTGTCAGTCAATTAATAAACTGATAATTTGTCAACTTGTATGCAAAATGACTATGAATGTGACTAATGACTGAAAAGTGGGATCGATCTTAAATTAAGAAAATTGCGTAAAAATGAAATTAGTCATATGAGTATCTTGGGAGTGAATATACTACTAGGTAATCCTTAAATAAAAAAAATCGGTGGCCGATTACATCAATTTCTTAAAACACATTTTTATACAAATCGTGTTTGACAGTTCTCTTTGGATTTGGGTCCTTCATCGGTTCCGACGCAAATGTCCATATAGTTGAGATTATGAATCAGGCGTTTAGGGTTACGGATGTTGCATCCAAATGAACTTAAACAATCTACATATGTATTTTTAAGCTTCACATTAAATTCAATTATTTTTTTCTTTACATTCCAGTGGCTGTGGCTGTTGCATTTTTCATTTGTTGGGCACCATTTCATGCACAACGCTTAGTGGCTGTTTACGGATCAAAACTAGTGACGTCTAGTAGTGATTTGTTCTACAAAGTGTACAAAGTTCTAACGTATATCTCGGGAGTACTATACTACTTGTCAACGTGCATAAATCCACTATTGTACAATATTATGAGTTATAAATTTCGTGACGCATTTAAGGTGAGTAAGAATTATACTATTCTGCATATTATTATTATTTGAAAAGATATTTAGAGCAGCTTGGATTTTTCTTTCTTCAAATTAAGGAAGACGTATAAAGACAGTAAATGTTTGCAGGGCTAGTACGGAATGTGTATTTTTTGAAAATATAATTTAATGGATGATAAAAATATGTACGCAAGCAGTAATGGAATCTAAGCAGCTTTATTTATTCAATAAATTACAAATATTTGCAATTTAATCCCTTAAACGGGAACAAATAAACAAATAAATAAGTATTTCACCTAAAAGAAGTGGATCATATTGGCTTACTAATTTAATATTTTGGAGGCTTCGCCCGATTTCCCAAAAAAATTAGAAGACTAACTGATGCAGAGGGATATGCGTTTGCGTATACGTCTAAAGGGCCATCTAGATTAGTCACGTGCAGCCAAATGGCTGTTGTCATTCCATCCAAACTGATCGCCATTTGGGTGTGCGTCCAGCGTTGATATTCAATAAGGCAACTCAACCAACCGTTTTGACAACCGCTTGTCAAATTCAAAGTGACAATTTTGCAAGTTTTGTTCGTACTTTTGTGTGAAATTGAATAATTCTTGAATGGCCGTGTAATAATTCAAACGCGCAGAGTAGATTTTGATAATTAAAACTAAAAAAATCTCCAAAATGAAATTTTGGTTATGTCATTTTCTCTCTGCTAGTGTAAATGCTAAGTAGCAGCCAAATACGCGATGCCAGTTTTTGGACGCGCAGCCATTTGGCGACTAATCTAGATGGACCTTAAGGGAAATCAAGTAGGGATTTTGAAACAAAATCCAGTTCTCATCGTGCGAATAGCCTATACCAGGAGCAGTGTTGCCAACTGCAAATTCAGAAAACGGCTAAATTTAGCCGAAAAACCGGCTATATTTTTTTCAAAAACGGCTAAAAATCCGGCTAAATAAATTTCAGTCAGAAAAACGGCCAAAAAATTGGCTAAATCATACAAAACAGTCACATTACGAAAAAATATAGTAAAAAACCGATTTTAATAATTTTATTTCTTTTCTGGGGTACTACCCGTAAACTATGCTTTAGGCAGATTTCTTAGTTTTATTTCATTTATGCTCCAATCGCTGGCATTACAGTCGAAATTTACTTTTGTTCGGAGTTAGATAGCTCAACTAGTCAAAATTGTTGTATACAGGTACAGTTTCTCGGTCAAGTCTATAACCACATTAGGTACAATAATGGAACATACAATTCGTAAAAGGAACGTCCAATGTGTAACTATGGGCAAGGGCAACCGCATTTATCTTACCATCATCGCACCTGAATAATTTTAAATTTTGATTAAAATTTAACCATTATAGACCTGTAGGCCGAAATTCCAAAAAAATGCAACGAGATAACAAAAGAAGCGTCCGTTCGAATCGAGTGCTTTATTAAGAAGAACGATTAAAATGGTTTACAGTAATTTAGAACACGTTTTGACAACTATAACAGTGGGTCACAAAAGTGTTAGTACACTTCGCAATTTTTGGCGCCTACAACTCGGCCGGCATTTAAGACAAATCGTCCTCGATTTCGTTAACATAACAAATTAAATGCTATCATTCAGAACATGATAGACTATCATCATAAAAGTCATATAGTGACATCATAAATTCATCGTTTCCTAAACAAATATGAATAGTATCTAGTATACAAAAATAATCTTTTCCGTTACATTTAAAATTTAACATATGGTTACATATAAATGCAGTGCCGGATTAAGCAGGCGCGGGGCCCGTGGCAAATGTTGACCGCGGGGCCTTTGGAACTTTGATTCACCAAACTAATATAGGGGTTCTAAAATAAAATTTTGGTTTTATTAGTCGTTTTTTAAGGGGCTTAGGAAAGCGGCTAGCAGCTGGCAAATATCAGCATTACAGCCTTCCAGTACACGTCGAATGTGCAATAAATGAATTATAATATTTAGAGAAATGGTGTTTCGTAAGCCATTGTGCTCGTGAACTCTCGAGCACTCTGCATTTAAAATTCACAAATCTCATTAATGGGAAACTTTTTAAATAAATCAATAAAAAATAAACAAGATTATTATCTCCATAATTGATTCTTTGCGTGAAAAATTAACATTTTCGAGTAAAAAGTAAAAGTTAAAATAAAACATTTCGCATCTATTCGCAAAAATGAGCAAATTACGCCGAAATTTGCATCCATCTCGTAAAATCAAAATTTCCGTACCTCTAATGACAATATGTTAGGAACGCCAATCCGTATTACTGAAAGCCAAATACATATTGACAAGATGCCTGAGACAGACACAGGACGCACAGGGGTTCAGATTCACATTCTATCGGGACAAAAATCAAAAGAGTATGTGATTACTGATGACTTTGATGGTCAATAAAGTTTCACATATCAATAGAATATTGAAATAACAATTATATTCCTCATGCACAGTGGGGTATCTCTCAAAACATTATGAAAAATGGGGGCAAAATTATCTGTTTTGAAAATGATTTGAAATTGATTCACAAAAATGTTTTTCATTGACGTGGCAAGATTTTTTATTTATTTTAATTAGTAAAACCAAATTTTGGAAGACAAATTATATTTATTCGACAAAGAAGAATTTGTTTTTGAAGTCCGTTTTGGACGACCTCTGAAAATTTAAAAATCCGAAATTTTCCGAAAAGTGATAAAACATCGAAATATTTTTCATTTGAGTGTTTTATATTGATATAGCTTTCGCAGAAGGCCAAATTTACGTTAACACCTTCTACATTCATTCGGTTTTATTATTTAAAATAAAAATCTTGGAAATTTTACAGACTTAATTAAAACGACATTTTTCTGACACAATTTTGTATCATTTTCAAGCAGGTAAAAGCGGTACGCCACTGTGGATGAGAAATATAATTGTAATTTCTAAATTCCATGGATCTGTGCAAATACATTTCCCATGAAATTCAAAAATCTTATGTGCCGCTAGAATGTGAACCTGAAACACTGGGGACGCAGATTAACGGGAATGTTGTAATTAATTAGAAAGAACTGTTTCTGCATTTTTATGCAATATTAACCTGGCTGTAATTTTGGAATACCCTGGAATAAATTGTTCGACGATAACGTTAGAAATAACTGGCTTTAAGAATTTCATCGGCATCTTGGTAGTTATAATTTTTGTTTGAGAAAAGTGCGGGGCCCCCTGAAGCGCGGGGCCCGTGGCATTTGCCACCTTCTGCCACGTGGCTAATCCGGCACTGTATAAATGCTATCATTCAGAACTTGATAGGCTATCGTCAAAAAGTCATAAAGTGACATCACAATTTATCGTTTTCTTAGCAAATATTAATCGTATTTAATATACTAATATGATCGTTTTTGTTACATTTAAAATTTAACATATGGTTTCATATTTTCCGGACATGACACCCCCTCATAATGAACTCTAGAAACTTGTAAGTTTTCAATATCTTTTATCAAATATCTGTCATTAGGTAAGATTTTAATGACTTCGTAGGGACCTTTATACTTTGGTAAAAGTTTCTTGTTAATTCCCGGTGTAGTTATCGTATTTTTAATCATGACATAATCGCCAATATTATACTTATGAGGTTTTTTATGTCTATCATCAAAGTATAATTTATTAATATTTTGACTATGAACAATGTTTTCACTTGCTCTCTCCCGAATGCACTCTAAGTCCCTCGATTTCTCACAATCCATTTTTTCTTCCAAATAGTGCCGAATTCTGTCATTAATGTCTCCTTTCTGAGCGACTCCGAATAGTAAAACGCTTGGAGTCGTTCCCGTACTTTTATTTACGGTGTTATTTATGGCAAATTCAACCTTTTCCAAATATTTTGACCAATTCCCCGGTAGAATTTCGCTTTCTTTTGATAACATAGGTGTTAGAATTCTGTTCACCCTCTCAACTTGGCCATTTGACTGTGGCGATTGGGTAGCTATTTTCACGTGTATCACGTCATGTTCTCTACAGAAGTATGAAAATTCATCCGACGTGAAGCAACTGCCTCTGTCTGAAACTATCCGCATTGGTTTACTATAATTTACAAAATACGATTTTAGGCAATGAATCACCTCTTGTGTGCTAGTGGTTTTAACAGGATATAGTTTAGTAAATTTGGAGAAACCATCGACTATAAGAAATATATGTTTCTTCAAATTTCGAATGCCGGAAGGTAGAGGTCCGAAGTGATCCACGTGGATAGTTTCAAAGGGTATGTTTCCTTTCGGTATACTATGTAAGATGCCCTCTTTCTTTCCTGAAGGTACAGAAAAATAAATACACTTTAGGCAATTCTTTACATACTCCTTTATCTTAGACTTCATCGATGGAAACCAATAGGTCTTCTTTAAATGGTCAAATAATTTATCTACGCCAACATGACACAAGCCCTCATGATGAGTCTGTATGACGTTTCGTTCCATCTGTGCTGGTACATAAAATAAAATAGCATCATTAACTTTTCGATACACCAGTCCGTTAATTAGTTCAAAGAAACGATGTTGTTGTTTTTCTAGCAAAAGAGCAACTTTTCTAACCTCTTGGTCCTTTTGTTGAGCCGAGGCTAATGCATGTTCGAATGATTCCGGTTCCACTAACATAATGTTATGACACCTACTTAGGGCATCTACATGATTCATTCTGCCGGAGTCTCTATGCTCAACAATATAATCAAAATCTTGAAGCTCTAAAGCCCATCTAGAAATTCTAGGATTGAGGATTTTCTTATTCAAGGTTAGTGTTAATGACTTACAGTCAGTAACAATTTTAAAATTAATACCAGTCAGATAAATACGAAATCGCCTTAAGGCGTATATGATGGCTAAAGTTTCTAACTCATATGAGTGATACTTCGATTCGGGCGGTGTTGCCCTCTTAGAGAAGAAGAATATTGGATGGAGTTTATTGTCGGATTGCCGTTGCAGTAAAACTGCACCAAAGCCTAGGCTACTCGCATCACAATGAAGCTCTGTTTCTGCCACTGGTGAATAAATGCTCAGCACGGGTGAGTTTACTAATTTATCTTTTAAAATATCAAAAACCTTGATTTCCTTTACACCAAAGTTAAAATCTGCATTTTGTTTTATAAGGTCGTACAACGGCTTGGATATAACGGAAAAGTCCTTCACAAATTTTCTAAAATACGAACAGAGACCAAGAAACGAGTGCAACTCTTTAACGTTTTTCGGGATTGGGTACTCCCTGATAGCACGCAACCCGTCTAAATTCGGTCCTATTCCATTCACGCTGACCTCGTAACCCAAATATGTTATTGTTTCCTGCATGAACAAACATTTATCAAATCTTAACTTAAGATTATATTTTCGAATGAGCTGTGCTACTTCCTCTAAAACCACAAAATGTTCTTCCCTCGTTTCAGTAGCGATTAGGAGGTCGTCAATGTATACCAAAAGCTTACCAGCTTTAATTAGATTCTGAAATATATGGTTAATGTATCGCTGAAACACCGACGGCGCATTTTTTAAGCCAAAAGGCATCCGAAGGTATTCAAACTGTCCCATCGGGGTAACAAAAGATGTATATTGTATTGAATCCTCCGATACTCTGACATGATGGAACCCATTTTTTAGATCCAGCAAAGAAAAATACCGTTTTCCACGCAATCTATCCAAGTGATCCTCTATCAATGGTAAAGGGTAGTTATCTTTTTTCGTAAGTTTATTCAACTCCCGAAAGTCGGCGCACAACCGTAACTCTCCATTTTTTTTCTTTGTTAAAACAATAGGGGAAGCAAAAGGAGAATTACTTTCGCGGATCACTTTACGTTGAAGTAAATCATCTATTATTCTTTGAAGCTCTAACTTGTGAGCATATGGTAGCCGTCGCGGAGTGCAATTGAAAACACTGTTCGGATTAGTCAAGGTAATTTTCATTTCACATGAATTGTCATTGCTCAAATAATCCTCGCCCGTATCTGTTTCCTTAATAATGCGATACAAACGATCTTTATCACTGCACGCTAAGTTGTCATTAACATTTAATTTAAATTCATCGCGATCACTAATATCGATATTCAAGATGTCAGAGGGAAAATTGTCATTATCAGTATCAAAAGTTACGGCGTTCGTCTCATGACTCTCATTAAAAACAAGCTTCGCGTTACTATTTCGAAAGAAATCCCTGCCTAGCACTACGGGGCATGTCATAGAATTATCATCAACAACGTATAAGCTTAAGTCTATCTTACTTCTATTTACATTAACAATACATTGTACCTTGTTTAATATCTTGAGTCGACTCTTGTTTATTCCGGCGAACTCGATGTCATCAGTCTTCGTCGATCTAACATAAGATGGCACGAAACAATCCTTGATAAAACTGATTGGGCTTCCACTATCCAACATAGTATAGGCATTGATATCACATGACACTTCTGTTGCTGAATCGAAAAACGTATAACTAAAAGTATGAAAAAAATCATTAAAAACGTTCGTTGACACATCATCGATTTGGCTTAAAGATTCTGATTCCGTAACCATGACTGATTTTGCCGTGCGAGCTTGTTGACAACTTGATGCGAAATGTCCAAGTTTTCCGCACTTGAAACATGTGCCGCTTTCTCGTCGTGGCTTCGGACAGTTTAATCGCAAATGTCCCGACTCGCCGCAATTAAAACACGTTTCACTTCTGCTGGCTGGTTTGGGCTTCGGTGGGATGGATTTGAGGCCACTTGGTGATGCGTCGATTGAATACGTCTTAAGTTTCTCGTATTTTTTTAATGCACGTTTGAGCTCACTGATGTTTGTAGCGGTCATTAGCAGCTGTTTGTTCGTCGCTGAGTCCGGAATACCTTTGACAACGTAATGCATCAAATCTTCTTCATCGATGTCCGCAAGCGAAGCGATTTCCTGCATAGCGAGAACGTATTGATGAACTGTTTCCTCTTTACGTTTTCTTCGACTACGCAGCATGTGGTGAACATCACCTGATGAAATGCCGTTATGAAATTCTTCCAATAGCGATGCCTTTAATGATGACCAAGTTGTACAATGAGATGATCGCAGAAACAATTTCGCGGTTCCTCGTAAAAGTCGCCTTGAATACAAGAAAGATTGTTGATCATCCCACCCATGCAGTCGAACTGCTTCTTCAAAAGCTTTGATCCATTGTTTCACCGAGTAGGTGTCGTCGCCAGAAAATGATGGTAGAGATTCTTCATAATCCCTAAAATTAAATTGGGGCGCTACATTTGCTGACACTCTCGATAATGTGGCTAACTGCTCCTTGAGCTTGATGATCTCTTCCTGCCTTTTCACCAATGCACGCAATTCATCGACTTCACGTTGGAGGTTATCGGATTCTGATTGCCGCCATGCTACCGTTCCGCCATTTTCATCCTCGGCGCTGGTTTCCGCATCACTAATCGAATCGACAATATCCATCGGAAAATAACTTTCCAAATCCGCATCGGTCAAATCACATATTGCCTCTTGCAACCGCATTCTCAATACTGCTTTAATACCGATCGTGTCCAATTGAAAAGCCTCCAACTTGTCCTTCAATAATGGAACTGTCGCCTTTTCGATGAATTTTTCCGCGCGCACTTTCGCCATTTCAAATTCCAAATAACTCCAAATTACATGTATACTACTGCCGAAAACAAACAAATTGTCGCAACGATACTTTACTGGGCCATAATCCCACTTCTGAAATTTTGTAGGCCGAAATTCCAAAAAAATGCAACGAGATAACAAAAGAAGCGTCCGTTCGAATCGAGTGCTTTATTAAGAAGAACGATTAAAATGGTTTACAGTAATTTAGAACACGTTTTGACAACTATAACAGTGGGTCACAAAAGTGTTAGTACACTTCGCAATTTTTGGCGCCTACAGACCTAATATTCTATCCAGAGTGGACGAAAACGGATTGATTTCGCCGTACGTTTTCAGAAATCACCGAAAAGTGTTCACAGTGCACTGTTTGTAATTTCATATGACAACCGGCAATAATATTTTGCCTATAAATCATTCTAAGTTTAAAAATGTGCTGGTGCAGTCATCGATAGTAATTTGCAACATATTTCGTCAATTCAAACTGACCGTCCATTCTCTTATCATGGAGAAATTAAGGACATTGGCAAACACACGAAACTGAACAATTTGGTCGGGTGTCAGTTAAAATATTGAAGTGAGCCGAAATGTGCTGAATAGGGGAATTTAGGTTTGAGACCTGGGTGCTTATACGTTTTCATTTAAAAAAATCAAGGTTTCATAGAAAACACGCAAGTTAGCGTATTTTCAATGTGTCAATTTGTATGGGAATTGAAATGTTTGCGGGCTGTTTTCATACGAAAACATGAAAATAGCCCCAAATTACATAATTTCCCTCACTGTGAACATATTATAAGACACATATCCAAATCATCGAAATTGGGCTTTCGTCATTCGAATTCGTCATTTACTTTTGACGTTTGTGTACATGGTGAAAATGTCCTTCACAATTGCGATATTTTGATGAATATTCAGTTCCATTATTTAAGGACACACTTTTCTTAAAGAATTTGAATAGAAATGTGTAAAGTCATTATTGACTAAATGATGGTCCAAATGCGTAATTTGGAACTCGTACTAATGATGATAAATTTGCGTCATTCGAAATTACGTGTGTCAAGCTTGTTATTCATTTTCGAATTTGAGCCCTTCACATTTTATTTTATTTTCCATAGTTACGAAAGGTATGTTCCATTGTTCCATTTGTTGAGATTCCGCAATTTTGAATTTGATGCTCCAAATATACGAAATTGATGTTCCAACATTATGCGCTTGACCGGAAAATGGTATAGATTTTTGGTAAATTTGTTACTACAAACCCCAAAACAAAATGTAATGCATCTACGAAAATGTGTAGTTTCTATGAATCGTCAGACGCTGTGCAAGTGGCGTCACCAGTAATTTGACAAATGTGGCCATATGGTCGGAAAAGCGAGTTGGGTCAAATATATACATAGGTAGTGGTCGATGGATATGGTGAAAAAGCTTGCTAGGTGAAAAAGCTTGCTAGGTTTGTGTTTTTCGAAATGGAAAAGATTTGACAGTTGTGTTGTGGGCTCATCAAAAACATGACGACAGCAGAATTCGGAGTCTAATGCCGTTGTCAGCCCACTTCCTAGAAACATTTTAGTTTATTATTCTACGATACGATTTTTTTTTATCTTCTTCTGAATAATAAACATACGACGTACCATGCCATCAGTTAAGCCATTCACGAGATATTTAGTAAACGAACGTACGAAATCCATTAAAAAACATTCCACAAAACCTTAAAGACGCCGACGGGCTCACGTTCATGGTTTAAACGAATAAATAAAAGACCTGACAAAGACCCGGTCTGGTATTAAAAAGGTTCTGATCATCCGGTACTGAACAGGTGCTAAAAACCTGAAAAAACGGTACTGAACAGGTGCTAAAAGGTCTGAAAAGACCGCTACTGAATAGATAATAAAACCCTGAATAAAAAAAACGGAACTGAACAGGTGCTAAGAACAAAAAAAAAAAAAAACGGCACTGGACAGGTGCTAAAAAACCCCAAAAAAACCGTACTTGAAAAACAAACGCCTCATGGTTACAAAAACCTGTACTTAACAAAAAACCGGGTCATGGTTGAAAAAAGTAGTCTGGTTGGTCTAGCGGTTAGTGCGCGCACCTTCGGTGCACAGGGTCATGAGTTCGAATCTCACCGTATATCATGGTGTTTTTCGAACTCACGAGCTTGTGACGGACTATGATCTCACTCAGATGTTAAACGAGTACCCATTTATGGGGATAAATAACACTGCTGAGCGTGATGCTGATCTCATTACCTCAACAAAAAGCAGATAAGATCTTGGAAATAGGATGTCACTAACACATCCTGCGGCCTTAGTCCAAGGCTGGATTGTCGCGCCTGTTATTTATTTATTTTATGGTTGAAAAAAAAAACGGCTCATGGCTGAAAAAAACGTGTTAATAAACCAGTGGGTGCCGGTGCACCGGGTGGCGTATTTATAGGAACCCTAGTTCAGTTCGTCCCCACGCAGGTGACGAAATCGTTTAGCTTTTCTAGTGGCTAAGAACCAAGAAAAAAACTCATCGATTTGGTCCCCTGAAAGTGGACGAACTCGCATAGGGTTTCAAGTACATTTTGTGACGATAACAGCCAAAAACCCTTGTTAAACTCGTCCTCGCCCAAGGGGACGAAATCGATTAGCATTTCTAGTGCCTAAACCGCCGAAAACCCTCACCTTACTCGTCTCTTTTTCTGGGGACGAACTCGCATAGAGTTTCTAGTACATTTATATAAACAGCAATAAAACCTTGTTCAGCTCGTCTCCTTGAAAGTGACGTGATCGATAAACTTTGCGAGTACTGCTCAAAATCATTCTTTGTTTTGTCTTCTAAATAGTGAAGATTTTCGAAAGAATTTCTTGCTGAACATATTGTTATTCTCATTTGGTTATTTTTGATACAGATTTGAGTCTGCTTGGCAAAGCTGCAGACCTTTAGATGAGAATTTTAGGACAAATTTACTTGAATATTTAAAATGTTTTTTTAAGAAAATAGAAAGGCTGAGATAATGTTTTCTTTTGGCTTCTGTGTCTATTGTGATTCAATTTATTTAATCTCCATCAAATGCATTTCCGCTTTACAAAATGCAAATTTGAGTTTCGAACTCAGAAAATTATGTGTTTTCGCAGTAAGTCCGCACAACTTCAGTGTACTGAATTCTTTGCTAATTGGCTGTTAGTCATCATATTTAATTAATAATAAAGAGAAAAAAAAAGTAATGGCACTTTATGGTATTTCAGTGATGTATTATTTAAATACATATTACTAACCGCCTATCATCAAGCAATTCAGTACATTATATACTAGTGCTGGGTTACTGCGAAAACTCATAATTTTCTGAGCTCAAAACTCAAATTTTCAGTTTGTAAAGCGGAAATGCATTTGCTGCAGTCTCAGTTAGATAAGCGTAATAATCCCGTATTTTACTTTATAAATTGATTGACAATAGATACAGAAGCGGCAACACAATCTAAAAAACATCATTTCCCCCTTCCAATTTTCTTAACAAAGCATTTTAAATATTCAAGAAAATTTGTCCTAAAGTCCTTATCTGAAGACTTTGCAACTCTACCAAGCAGACTCAAATCTGTATAAAAAATAAACAAGTCGGAATAACAATATTTTTATCAAGAAATCCTTTCCAAAACCGTTGCGAGCACTTCACTGTATAGGAGAAGAACAAATTTGGATTTTGAGTTATTTAGGTACTCGCAAAGTTTATCGATCACGTGTTTTCTTTCAAGAAGATGAGCAGAACAAGGTTTTATTGCTGTTTTATACGAAAAATGTACTAGGAACCCTCTGGGGGTACGTCCCCAGAAAAAGAGACGAGTAAGGTGACGGTTTTCGGCGGTTTAGGCACTAGAAACGCTAATCGATTTCGTACCCATGTGTGGGGACGAGTTGAACAAGGATTTTTGACTGTTTTCGACGCGAAATGTACCCGAAACCCTATGCGAGCTCGTCCACTTTAAGGGGCCGAAATCGATGAGGGTTTTGGGCAGTTTTGACACTAGAAGGTAATCGATTTCGTCCCCATGCAGGTGACGAACTGAACTAGGTTTCCTAAATACGCCACAGGGTGTGGTACCGGGTATTGAAGGAAACCGGTATCCGATACTGAAATCTGCGTACCGAACAGACCAGGCATTTAAAAAGGTAATTTCCACAGTGATAGAAACATGGACCAAGAGTAGATGCATGACGAAAGTTGATGCTTAGAAAAATCGTTTATGTGCGGGTGGTGTAGATATTTAGGAAATCTTGTTCAGCTCGTCACCTACACCACAATTTGGAATTTGTATAAAAATAAAATTTCCGCTTTAGGCAATGAAAACAGTGGGCGTAGCCAGAGGGAGTCTTTGAAAATTTGAATCTAAACCTTAGTGAGACCCTAAGGATTTCTTTCTGGGAGGAAACCTTATTTTCTATGCTTTATAATTTCATGAATTATGGGTTTAAACGAAACATTCTTAATCTTTTTGCTGAAACCAAAGTTTAACCCTTACAATGAGTATGTCACATATGAAGCATAGTTAATGGAATTTATATGGGTATAGTTAATGGAATTTAACATTATTCTGTCTGAAAGGTATAAATTTGGCGACAAACGAGTTTCTGCGTCTTCCAAATTATTTAAACCTATAAACGTATCAATTAGAATAGAATAATGTAGATCATTTTCTCGAGCTACACTTTTTGCTAAACCTTGACCTCTGTAGATCTCGCCGATATAATTTCAGATGGTTCAGGCTCGCATAGCTGGAAACAAACTAGTATCAAGTTCATCATTTGGCGCTTGAGTCATATCAATACTAGAATTTTTCTTCTGTAATAAAATGTTGCTAAATTTTGATAAGCTATTTATCCAGACCCTTAAATAATAATTTCTATTTAACATGAATTTAGAAATAACTAGAGTTGTCACTTTGTTAGGAAGAGAATCAATGACAGACGAAGCAGACAAATCAATTTCTTTGAAATTAAAGGTAGAATTTGCAGTCCAGGCGACATAAAAATCACTCAGTGCAGACGAGCTAAAAAACGTATCATAGTATTGGTAAAATTTAAAGCCAAATTTTGAGAAGGGACCATCGGCAACGACTTTGTTTGCCTTCTACCGATAAATGGCAAATCTTAATTGTTTTTGTAGATTTAAATTACATAGTCCAATCCAAATAAGAAAAATTATTATGTTGAACAAACTTTGGGCTTGCTCCAGCTACCTAAACTCGTATCCGTGTGGAATAAATCAAAACTAAATTACCGCAAAACTCGTGTAGATGATTTTGACCTTTGGGGGACGGCACAAACTCTGTTAGGGCAAATCTGAGCACCATTCATGGGATCAGGAAAATGTTATGTTCATTTTTCGGAAATTTAACGCTAATTAATTTTCTCTTCAATATCAATGCAAAATTTTGAAAATTCGTTATTTAAACCAAAAATAGGAATTGAAAAATAAAAAGAAAAATTATTATGTATTTAGATATATGTAATTTCTAAAACAGGTAAGCATGTCTACGTCCTCTCACCTGGTTCGCATTACCTATGTTTTGGTATCATTCCAAAAAAAAATTGTGTTGTTCATGATTCATTTTGGATGTCACTTAGATCCATACGTGTTACATTTATTGGTAGTTAGTTGGTAGTTGTCTGGGACTTATCATTTACCATGATTAACATAACATTTTCAAAAAACTCCATTGTATTTGAGACTAATCCTGTTTGTTTTCCGAAAACTCCGTCAACATAATTTTAACCATTTTTTTCCGTCTTTTTCTACTTTCAGCTAACGTTGGCGCGTCAATTTGGTCTGGGTGGTAAATATCAGACAAAAAATCATAATTATAGCGCATTGAGCCGCCAAAATGGCTCATTACGCTTAACAACAACCACGGTGAATAATCGTCACAATAACTTTCAAATACAAAAATTACAAAAACGTGAATCAGATCTTTCTCTGCAGGATAGTACAAGGTCACGACAACATCGTCTTAGATGTGTGTCGGTTAGTAGTCAATCAACGCTGATGACATCGTTGAGCAAAAATGACATGTTTGCCAATCGTGGCGATCTACAAATCATATCAAGCGATGATCCGGGCAGTTCGTCGGCGGAATCGCAACACGACACGACATCCGCAGTGAGACGACAAAACAGTAACAATCTTATGCGTCAGTCGTCGGTACAAAAGGACATCGTTCCGCGAACGCATGGTCCACTAAATGGTAACGGTAATCGTTTGAGTCAAGACGGTCGCGTGCAACCACTCTCGCGGAATGGATCGAATTTAAGTAACGGTCAGTCGACAACGCAAGGATGTTTTACCATTCAAGGTGGTCAAATAAATGGCAATGGTAAATCGTATTCAAATAATACGACCGCAACAACTGTTCCCGCATTGACGAAACCAATAACACTCGAAAGTCTTTCGGAGAAATTACGAAAAGGAACACGTAAAGTTTTTTCGTTGCGACCGAATCACGCGATTGCATCGAAACAGGAGACGATCAATCAGGTTGAGAAAAATGTTTTATCCGGAGACGGTGTCTATCCGGACAGGCCGTCGTCGGGTGGGCAGGCGTGGAATAGTCCGCCGACAGCCGAGTATATTCATCGGGTCCTTTGAAATCAGGAGTATGTCGCTCCACAGGTATACGATGATGACGACGATGATGATGACTTCCAAGACGACGAAACGTTTAATTCGTTTTAATTATGTGATTTTTGAAGCAGTTCTGTTCTGCTCTTTTTTTAAAAAGACTCATTTACATTAATACAAGTATATATTACAAACAATTATACTCAGATACTTATTGTAAATAATTTAGAAGTAATTGTAGTTGATAGAAACTATTTATAGATTTTATTCTTCCAGAATATTTTGTAATATTCGAAAAAATAAAGTTTCAATGTTAAATATAAATATTATTATTTAACAGTAATATTCTTTGAAATTTTAGACGTTTCATTTAACCATTATTATAAAACTGGAAAATTTTTGACCAGAACCAAAGGACTACACTACATAATAATAGTGTGTTAGAATAGTGTCAAACTTCATCGAATAATATTGCATACCCAACAAAAATGTTCTCGCAAAATCTGAAAACTTCAAAAACAAAAACTCTATTCATCTCCACATCTATATTAACTTATTCAATTAATTCCTCCAGCAACGAGCTAGGCGGAAAAAATCCCAATTTTCAAACAAAACAAGTTCATTAAACTAAATGACCACACAACCAAAAATCCTTTGTTAGCCTCATTACGTTATGATATGGTTATTGCTTTGCCGATTGACCTAAAATTTAGCGCAGTATGTATACATTTTTTTCGAGGACTGCTTTCGCTGCTCAGCTCAACACATTCTGCAGATGAACGAAGGATATTATATAAACAAAACCACATTTCGGAATTTCGTAGGAAAATCCTAGAGTAGCGTATAGTAGCTTGTTAAATTACACTGGCTCAGTAAGCTTGTGATTTATTTTTAAGAATGCTGAGTTTGAGGCTATGGCGCGGCGTAACGTTGTAAGCCGAGAAAATTGTGAGAATGTCCTTAACCTTCCTAAATCTATGGATTTTTATTTTTGTCCGTGTGTGTGCTGTTTTGTCAGCAGAATTTATTGAAAACAATAGGAATTCGGAAAGAAGGAATGGGTAAAAATGCCATTGTGCTATATAACCCTAATATGCTACTAGGATAAACAAAAGGACATTCGCGTTATTCTGGATTAATTAATGTATTTCGTTGGTTTCCCTTGTTGTTCTTGGATCTGCTGACACAAAACTCTTTTGTTCAATCGAATTCAATTAACTACATTCTTATTAATTGAATAAAATATTTTGACGAATAGTTTTTAATTTATACCAAATTCTATTAATTGAATATTTCTATTGTCTACTCCTATCGCAGAATGTGATAAGTTCATAAAAAATAGATAAACTACTCTTCTTCTTGAACGGCTGCTTATGCAATCAACATAAAAAACCATTCTAAAGTACATTCCATATCTTTTTCATGACACAAACCAGAATTTATGAAATATGTATGATATACGGCACGCGCGGGTCGCCTCTGGAAATAATCCAACCACGTTGCCATCCCAATAAATTTCCCTTTATTGCCCGCAGCCAGATAAGCGTTAAGCGTGTACGATGATAGGTTGTGTTGTAGCACTTCTTGTTTATCCTTCTTCACAAGCTTCAACGATAACTTTCGGCAACAAAAAAAAAAACATTTTATTTAGTGGGATCTAGGATGAACTAAAATAACGCGCAGGATAGATTTTCCGGGGTTTCCCATAGTCCAGTATGTATGTAGTTCATATCTCAATTAGTGTGGAAATATATTATATGGGATGTAAGAATGAAGTATGACTGGCCCGCCGATTTATAGGGTAGATTGTTGTAATTTTACATTTTAAGGACTTGAATTATAGCCGTATGTATTGTGAAATATTCTTATAAAAGGGGTTTAGGCCAGTCAAAATCGGAATAAAAAACTAGGGGGCTTCGCCCCCTGCTCGCTTCGCTCGCCAACCCCGGGGCCGAGGCTAATTTCGGGCGCGGCCGAAATTTGGATACCCTTCGCTTGGGCTAAAAGTTTTTTCGGGCGTACCTATGACTTGTATTTAATCTCCCTCCTCATTCTTTTTCTTCCGTCTTGACAAAAGTTTTGGGCTTGGTTGAAATAAGTGGGCAAATAAAAATATTTACTCGGAAATTTTATTGGGGTTGCGGGAGCATGACCCCACAGTAAGATTCCATTCGTTTTTAACTTTTTTGTTGCTTTGGTATTCACATTAACTCATTGCCGGACACAACGCCAAAATTTGACACGATTTGTATGGTCAAATGCTCAAAATTGGACGTCTATAGACGTTGTGTCCGGGAAAGTGTTAATTCAAGGTTTTGTGAAATTGGTGCAACAAATATTTCTTAGAAGAACCAAAATGGGGGTTGGGTTTGTAAGGCCCCCCCATGACCCCATGGTCAGATTTGATTAATTCCTAGATATCTTTTGTGTCATCAAGAGAAACACGTTTGTGTGTAATTTTCTTGAAATTGGTGCACAAATAAAAAAGTTTTTCTTAGAAGAACCTAATTTGGGGGGATGGATTTGTATGGCAGCCCCATGACCCCATACTCCGATTTTATCCATTCTTACATATGTTTTGTGTCAACAATAGAAATACATTTGTGTGAAATTTGGTTGAAATTGGTGAACAAATAAAAAAGTTTTTCTTAGAAGGACCTAATTTGGGGGGTTAAGTTTGTATGGCAGCCCCATGAGCCCATGGTCTGATTTGATCCATTCTTGCATATATTTTGTATTATCTACAGAAACACATTTGTGTGAAATTTGGATGAAATTGGTACACAAATAAAAAAGTTTTTCTTAGAAGAACTCAAATTGGGGAGCTAGGTTTGTATGGCAGCCCCATGACCCAGTGATCCAATTTGGGTGAATCAAACATACAAACAGCCTGCAACAATAAGAAGCACGTGTGCAAAATTTCAGCTCCGTAGCTTTTATAGTGGCCGAGAAAAACGCACTGCAACAGACGGACAGACGGACAGACAGACAGACAGACAGACGGACATCGCCCAATCGATTCATCTCGTCATGCTGATCATATATGTATACTTTTTATATGGTCGGAGATGGTCCCTTCAATGCGTTACAAACTTCATGACAAAGTTAATATACCCTTTCACTCTATGAGCGAAGGGTATAAAAATGGATAAAAACTGTGTTTGACATTTTGAAAGTAGACAAAATTTCCAAGCCGATATCATTGGACCACTTTTGTAGGCCAAATACTGACGGAGATACATGTTTTCAAAAATAGGGTATTTTCCACAAAAAAAGGCGAATTCTAAGCTTATGTTGTTTGCCGAAACGACATTTACTTGAAATTCGGAATTTTTTGGTGAAAAATACCCTATTTTTAAAAACCTGTAATTCCGTCAATATTTGACCTAAAAAATGAGCACAGGGTCCCCAAGGTTGCAAATCTGGTTTTATATAGCCAGTAATACTCTAAAACAGATAAGCGAAAGAACGGTAGTATTCCATTTATTCCGAGGTTTGGACTTTTTTTTTTGTAAAGTTTTACTGGCGTAGTATGTTGTTTGATGAATTTATTTTTACCATATTGACGAAATTGAAACAGAAATTTCCTTTAAGATTTTTGAAGTGATATCCAAAATACAATATCAACTGAGCTCATACTGGACTTAATATAGATCCGCCAATAATATATCGAACAAATAGAAACACCAGCACCAAACAGCACTTTTATGATTTTTAATCGATATTGTCCGTAACTCGGGGAAATATAAGCAGATAATTTTGCAACTTGTCCTGAACGGTGAATCAATGGATTTTCAATTCAATTTGGCGGATTTTAATCCAATAGAATCCATAGATTTTTCGTGTGTGTGCGTGCGGCCATGGACAGGGCCGGTGCTGGATTTAGCCTCTATAGTTCCTGTGCCGTAGCCAGGGGATGAGTCCAGGGGGTCCGGACCCCTCCCGAAATAATTTGGATAGGCTTTTAAATTTCAGTAATATATTTAGGGTTCCCACTTGCTTGGACCTCGCCCGGCAGTGACGGGCCTAGAAGATTCTGCCGGGCCGCCGGGCCGCCGGGTTTAGGAAATTCTAAGGAACCACCCTATAACGATGTATAGTATTTTTATAATTTCCTGTGATCAAGGGCGTAGCTGCATTTATCGTTGTTTGTTGTTGTTTAGATATTTAGCCAAGGCTTTCTTCAAAATATTTACTTTTATGGCATACACTTCCGAGAGTGTGCTTTGGTTGCCCAATATACTCTACTCTACTCTTTAGGTGCTATCATAGACATTGAGCGGAAACTGAAAGCTTTATTCTTCTACTGCATGAAAAGCATTATTTCTGCTACTGCATTCTAGGTCTTACCATATTCCATGGAAGAGAAAATCTCGCTGTCACACTTCATCGCTACAAGCTATATTTCTGAAATTGATAATAATGTCTTTCGCAAGGCAGAGAAGCTTCTTTCTAAAATATTGGGGTAATCATCGGTCTGTTTCATGTATAATGAAATCGAAGCCGAATCTCATAATAAAAAATAAAGTACACTGAAGGATTTTTTTCATGATTGGTGCAATTTTGTGTTGCCTTCAAAAACCTAACCTGAAGATTTTTATTCACAATTCCCCTCCGCCTCTTTTCCTTCTGACAGGTGCCCGACGCAGTGCAGTGCAGTGCAGTGCGATTTGTGACCTTACTGATATTTTCTCAAGAAAAAATTTTTGTTCGTCCGACTAAGTGAATTCGATCAGAAATTTAAAAAAAAAACTGAAATGAAAACGTTCTTATCCGAGGAGCTAAATCCTATATCCATGATCTGTGAATTGAACTATGTACCTTACTTTTCCTAACGAAGCGAAAGTCTGTCCGGTAGCCATGTAGTAATTTTATTCAGCTAGGCAGAATGGAGGGCTGTTTCCGCAAACGACTCCATGAGCTTTGATGAAATGATAGTAGGTATCACTTGGATTTAATTTTCGATTTTTTGTTTGCGTATTTACTACGCATTTGTCCACCCAGTGCAAGAATTGCAAGTTGCAAGGGGTGTCAAAACACAAGCTGAAGCATAGAGTTCATTGTCTAATTATGTTGATTGCCCACGTAAGTAAATTCTTGCCTCTTATGAGGCAGTCTCATTAAGCAATAAAGCAATCGGGATCGCTGCAGGAACAGTACCATGCCATGTGCTGTAATGGAGCAACGGCTGATTAAAGAAATTATGTCTTTACTGAGCGTTGCTTGGAGTGGCAAGGCAAGCATTGTGAAGTCATGTTATGTTCATGTCCCGGCCGTTTCTACTATCGGGAATCATATCACGATGTACCTATACCCTATAAAGAATCTACAGCTCTCCACAGATGTTTCATTTATCCCAACTATTTGAAATGCACAGAGCTGTTGGATTTCTTCCATTAAGAAACTTCCTAGATGTTAATTCGGCCGTCGGTTTTAAATTTTGATGTAATCTTTTCGGTCTTTAGCTCGCTACTATTCAAGCAGTGTCCCTTTGTAAGAAGCAAATAAAGCCCTTTATATTATATACATTTCCTTCGACAGGTAATTGCTGCACTATGTTGTCTGGTACGATCACGACTTGAAGTTTTTATCCAGTCCAATTTCAAAATCAATGGATATCTCATGAATTATAACCAAGGTTTAACCTAAATCTAGCGTGTATCTTACTGCAATTCGTTCACTATACCTCTATGTTACATCACTTACCGAAAAATGATAATAAGACGGTGAGATTGTAGGTAACTCAGTAGGTTTCAGCATGATACTCGCTAGATAATTCAGTCCGCCACTGGTTAAGCTTGGTAGTAGTAATAATCGCATACACATGGTAGGCAAAAGGTTAGCGGGCCTATGCGTATGTGAAATGTGTTGAGGGCAGTTTGGATCCAGATTTGGTGGTGACACCCTATGAATCGAAACTAGATTAACATTGCAATCAGGATGCGCCGACTTTATCTGTGTAAGCCCTAAAAAACGATGTAATTTGTTGACTTAAAAGTATGTTACTTACTAGTAACGTAATCAGTCTTTGAAGAAAAAATTAGACAATTTAAACATAAAAATCATTAAAAATTATTTGAAACTATTCTCACGATGGATGAAAAAATGCTACTGAAAAATTTGATAGCCAACGCCGCTTTTTTCGTTTCTACTACATAGATTTGCTAATTTTTGAATTAATCTAATTCGGTAAATCTTTTAGTACGAAAGCGAGTTTCTGACAATATACATATGTAGTCTTCCCTGTAAAAAGTTTGTTGAATTTCCCATTTAAAATGTAGTAAAATTTACAATTGAAAAACTTTAAAAATAAACAAGAGTGGGGATTTTACAAATCTCTATGGTAATGAAAAAAACTTTAGGAAAATTAGATAAAATATTGTAAGATCACATTGGTTTCGTAATATTCAAAACAAAAAATGTAAAATCAAGTAAATTGAATGTAAATCAACAGAAAATGTGTAAAATTATCGACTTATGTCGGAATTTTCCCGCAAGGGCTTGTATTCAGTTGCAGCTCGCATCTTTAATTTTGAGAGTATCGGTAGTTTTAGTCCGCGTTGTCGGAGCTCATTTTTTAAAGTGAGCTGACAGCGACAAACTATGCACTAGGGATGTTAAAAACCGGACGGTTAGTCCGAAAACCGGTACTTTCAAAACGGTTAACCGGTTTATTTTCGGTTTTTTCCTCCTCCGGTTTTAACCCGGACGGTTGTTTGGTCATCCGGTTAAAACCGGAAAAAAATTCTTTCAAATTCATACAATTTTTAATATTTTCTTGATTTTTCAGTCAGCAATTCTATTACTTGTCCCCTATAAAAACTTGCGTTTTCAAATTTCAGCCCTTAAACATATTTTCGAACACTCTCCTTATGACTTTAGGGGGCGCCAGGGAAACTTACTTATTTAAAGGGTCAATTAAAACTAAAAGTAGGTACTTCATAGTTATTGTTTTAATTCTTTCTATTTGAGAATATGTACAATATTCCAAGCTTTCTTTTCATACAGTCATGAAAATGACATCGGTTAAATGGCAACCCCCTTTGTGCATACACTGATTAAGTCGATTTTTGAAGTTCGTCTCCACTCTTTGCAGCATATCAATCGGTATGTTAGCAATGGCGTCGCGAATGAATGGTTTTTAGGTGTGCTATGATCCGTAGTCGATCGACATAGGCCAGGGATTTCAAAAAACCACAATAAAAAATCGCATGGAGCAAATCTCGAGATCGTGCCGGTCATGGGAAATCGCCTCTCTGAGAGACGAGGTGGTAGAGGAAGAGATGTCGCAACAAATTTATTCAGCCTCGTGCAGTGTTTGCTATGGCTTAATCTGTGACTGAAACCACACGTCCCTAATGTTCCTTTAAAAAATCCGCGATCATGTCCTTAGTGAGCGACTGTTAGAAAAGAAGCTCTCGACGGCGGAGGCTGCTCTCCACACCAGAGCATGGCGACTGACTAGAATGGGAAACAGACTAGGAAACTTCCCCCCCCCCCCCCAGATGCGCCCCCTCTCACCCATCTTCCCGCCCAACTAACCCCTCAGAATTTTTTTTTTCTTCAAATAAGTAAGTTTCTCTGGCGCACCCTGTACATGCATTTTGATTTGATTTTGCATACGATACGAACACGACCATTACGAGTGTGTTTTTACTACAATTCTAAGCAAATCAATGAAAAGACTCGGTTAACCGAAAAACCGGTACTTTGAGCCCGGTTAAAACCGGACGGTCTAACCGGCTTTGCAAAAAAACCGAGAAAAACCGAAAACCGGGTTATGGCCCGGTTTTTGACATCCCTACTATGCACTTTTCTTTCCCTGAATGCAAGTGGGCGCCGCTATCCGTAGGTGCGTTCCGCTACACCCCCCACTTTGGAAAATTACTAAAAAAATCATCACACCGTTACGTGCTCATTATGTGCTAATTATGTACCACATTTAATCATTTTGTGCTAGTCAACTTTTAGAGATATTAGCAATAAAAATGGGGGGGGGAGTATAGTGGAACGTTCTTCTTCCCCCCCCCCCCCACAAAAAAAAAACAGCTTACGGACTTCGAACCTATATTTTCGTAATTGTTGAGTTATGTGCTAATTATGTACCGAAATTAAACATTTTGTGATAGTCAACTTTAGAAGATATTAGCAATTGAAAATGGGGTGTTTAGTCCAGCCAAATTAGGGCTCTGAATTGGAAAATTAGGTGAGGGCTCATTTTTGTTGTTTTTAAATCAGTTACCTCCCAGGAGTCTAAGGCCCGTATTTATGAACATTCCTTAACTCTCAAGGAGACTTTGTTGTCTCCTTTGACCAGGGTTGTGCTTTGTTCCTGATGTCACCGCCGCTATGCGAAAGTCCACAGGTCAAGGAGACCTTGGGTCAAGGATGCCGAAATTCAATAAATTAAATGTCATTTCCCATACTTTTTCATAGAAAAAAAAAGTCTCCTTGAGTTAAGGAGTGTTCATAAATACGGGCCTAAGGCTCATTTTATCGAAAAAAAATTGAAGAGCAAGGTCCCAGAAAGGACGAAAATGGATACTATTTAATACTTCTCCGTAGGTCGGCATGCGGGGTATCAGTGCAAAGGGTAGGTCGAGTACATTATATATCCAATGATTTTTTCATGTTTCAAGACCTTCAACGGAGTAAATCGAGCTTAAATGGAAAATTATCGCTCGCTCAAGTCAAGTTGAATGTACTTCTTACATGGGAAGAGAATAGTAAAAACACGTCGCGAAAACGCCGAAAATCTGCGAATTCGTCGTACTTAGTTGCGGTGCGTAGAGGTTCAATTAACACCCTCGGGACGTATGAAAATTGACCAGATACATGACGTGAAATTGTGCGTTCCGTATTCCCCCACTTCCATAAATTATGTAAACAATCATTGTTATGTACCCCATTTAAACATTATGTGCTCGTCAACTTTGAAGAATATCATCAATTTAAATGGGGGGAGTAACCCAAACAGAAAAAAATTAATTTACGCTTTTCGGACCTATGAAGAAGATAATAAAAACGTACCCTCATCTCTACATAAGCCATAAAAAAAAAAAAAGAAACTAAATTACTTTATCCCATTGGTGAACTGCCAGATTCTCGGGAAACCTTATTTTATAGGGTTGAACCTATTTCAATTTCCGCTAATGTATTACAAATATAAATAGATACCAATTTCGAAGCCTACAAGGGTAGCTCAAATAAAGAGCGCAACTCACCATCCTAACTGTTAGTTACTTCGGAATGCTCACCTTCTTTCAGGTATATCTCGGCTGCGGCTGAGCGTATCGACTTAATTTTTTTTTCTAGATTGTAGGAAATTCAATAAGGTACAAGTCCAATCTTATTAATTTTTGCGCAAAAATTCATCGTTATCGACTTACTTGCAAAGCATTGATTTGTAAAACTGTTTTTTTTTTCAACTTTAACACGCTGTAACATTCTATACCTACTGCTTTATGGTGAACAATCGCTATGCCAAATATGAAGAAAATTTTGTACCAAACAATTCGATGGTCTTTTTTTTTAAATCCTACCATTAGGAGCGGAGTGGTGCAAACTAGGGATGTCAAAAACCGATCCATAACCCGGTTTTCGTTTTTTTTCGGTTTTTCTGCAAAAGCCAGTTAGACCGTCCGGTTTTAACCGGGCTCAAAGTACCTGTTTTCCGGTTAACCGAGTCTTTTCATTGATTTGCTTAGAATTTTACTTTAAGGTATGTACTGAGTTCACCGAGCGAAAAACTTGCATTTATGTCTCCCGTGAAAAATTTGCCGTGGAGACTTGCCTTTTATACACTAAATTTAAGATAAATGTACACTCCTTGTCTATTTGATTGTCAATTACACCTTTTCACTGTGAAATAAAGTGCAACTGCATTGTTTTCGCTGGCGAAATGTCAAAAACTTGTGTGGAGACTTTCAATTAAAGTGAATACACAGTGGCGGATTTACAAATTTTCCGCCGGTACGCTATTCATATTTTGCCGCCCCTACTAGGTTCAAGAGCTAACGAGTTTAGCCTTTCTTTGTTTATCTTCAAATGAAGTTGTCCAGAAAAAAAATATTTTGTGTTGATTACTAATACTCGAGACGAATTTCCAATCATTCGCAAGATACCATTTGTACTTCAGGACATGTTAATTCGAGCTTGCCGCTTCATGGATTCTGAGTGTTCTTCAGTCTTTCACAGCGAAAACCTTAAACCTAATAATTCTTTGGTTGGTGCGTCTATTTGAAAAGGTATTTGCAATTGAAGCGTTCATATAAAAATAATTTAAAAGAAAGTGACAATTATTATACAGGGTGTTCGGAAACTGCCGCATAAATGCATCATCTTATTTCCCTATTCTAGCTAATCTAGCTTTGGAGATATTGAGATTTAAGTCTTTCAGGAAAATTACTTTTTTAAAAAATCTTCAAATGCCTGTGGCAGCTTTGCTGAAGGGATACATACTAGAGCTAACGAGTTTAGCCTTTCTTCGTTTATCTTCAAATGAAGTTGTCCAAAAAAAAAAAAATATTTTGTGTCAATTACTAATAGTCGAGACGAATTACCAATCATTCGCAAGATACCATTTGTACTTCAGGACATGTTAATTTGAGCTTGCCGCTTCATGGATTCTGAGTGTTCTTCAGTTTTTCACAGCGAAATATGCAATAATTCTTTGGTTGGTGCGTCTATTTGAAAAGGTATTTGCATTCAAGCGTTCATATAAAAACAATTTAAAAGAACGTGACAATTATTATACAGGGCGTTCGGAAACTGCCGCATAAACGCATCATCTTATTTCATTATTCTAGCTAATCTAGCTTTGGAGGTAATGAGGTTTAAGTCTAAGTCTTTCAAGAAAATTACTTTTTTAAAAAATCTTCGAATGCCTGTGACAGCTGAGGATTCACAATCCGGTGCTTTTATGCGATTTGATTTGATTAATAAAATTGATATAACTTGAATTCAAATATACCAGAGAAATTTAAAAATTTATTTTTTTTTCAAAGGAAAATTATAACGTTACTGTCAACTAAATTCTAATAGAGTAGAACTTACTCACTCGAATTCGACGCTCCCTAAAATTTGCCGTCCAATGCTCTAGCCTACTCATCCTAGTGGGAAATCCGCCACTGCTTCTTTTAGTGGGATTGCATTGTCGATCAAATTAACCTAACAAGAGAGAGAGAGAGAAGATCAAACGGATAACCGATTAAATATGAAAATGTTGGCAGCACGTTAACCCAAAAAACCCCGATTCATATGCTATTTAATAATTTATATTGCGCTTCACTAGTTTGCAGCCCATATAGTCGCTGTTAAGAAATTTGATAGCCACGACAATATTTCTGGTGTCGAGTGTTGGACCCCTCCCGAAACAAAATTCTGCCTACGTCCCTGCGAATAATTTAAAATATTGTCTTTTCCTCAGAAACATCCATTTCGAACATTCAAATCAAATGGTATTTCTGGGTGTATCTCCTGATAAAATTCGCCTAAACAAAGTTAGGTCAACAATCTAAAAATAATAGATCAACTCGTCGACAGGACAATCAAGAAATTAAAATTGTCTTCAATCAAACCAAAAACACATTTTCTAACAGAAAATATTATATCACGAAAATGTGTACATATTTTGAAAGTTGCACCCTTACCGAAAAAAATTACTGGCTACATCCCTACAACGCACGTAGATTTCTCATCATACAAGGAATTTTTGAAGCCTCAGTTAGTTTAGAATTAGGTACTTTGGTGCCTTAACAAAATTAGAGGAGAGAAGTAGCCTCTCTCTCTCTAGCAGATAAAAGCTCCATTTATCAGTAAACCACTATGAGATTTGGGGCCGGTTTTGTTCCAATGCAACTGATTTCGAACTGTACGGCTTAGTAACCGAAAATGTGTAAATTCTGTAGTTTGGCAATGGCAGTGATTTGGTCGCGCCTAGCAGATATCCATTCGGGCTGGTCTCGTCAATCTTTTTGGCAAAACCTCTCCCGAAATATTTTCCTGCGTACGCGCCTGGTGTTCAATATTTATTTCCAGAGTTTTAAGCTCTGAAATAATGACGACAAACACTTCTTCAGGACAAAGCTTCACATTTTCACGTGTCTAGGAAATAATTTGGCCCACATTTGATATATCTGGTATTGAAAAATCTTTGAATTCAGTTTTCACCGGTAATAGATGTGTGTAAACTTAAAAAAAATATCCGTTCCAAATTTGCCGCCCTATAAAAATCTGCCGCCCTAGGCTCCAGCCTACTCAGCCTACTGGTAAATCCGCCACTGTGAATACAAGAGAGCAAATTCGATTTCACGATCATCAAAATTTTGACAGACGATGTTAGTACCTACCCATAAAAAAATGCTTACACGTTCGTATGGCTGGTGCAAAATCAAATCAAAATTCATGTACATGATGTAGTAAGACAGCCAATTTAAAAGAGATGTTGAACAAAAAAGATTTTCAAATAAAATTGTCAGATGTGATTTTATAATTTTATTAGTTTTCGAACAAAATTTGCAAACATTTGCAACAGGAACCAGGGAGCGGAATACTACATTTTTTAGCGACACGATGAAACGTGGATGCACGGATACACTATACACGAATATCACATTCACAACGCACAACGAAGATACACGTGAAACGGAATGTAAGTATACCTAAACAATATCTGCCTTTGAAAAGATTAGGAGAGGTATTTAATGAAGCGTTAAACGAGTAATTGCAATAAGGAGAATGTTCGAAAATATGTTTAAGGACCGAATTTTGAAAACGAAGTTTTTCATAAGGGACAAGTAATAGAATTGCAGACTGAAAAATCAAGAAAATATAAAAAATTGTATGAATTTTGAGAGTATTTTTTTTTTGTTTTAACCGGATGGACAAAAAACCGTCCGGGTTAAAACCGGAATGAGGAAAAACCGAAGAAAAACCCGTTAACCGTTCTGAAAGTATCGGTTTTCGGGCCGCAATATAGAAATCTTTCGCCTACTGTTTGCACTGTTTTGTTGTTACTTTTAACGACGTCATATGCTTGTTGTTTTTGTTTGTTCGTGTAAATCCAAAACTTAGTAGGCAAACTATGACGGCATGGAACGGCTGAGTTACGGCCTTGATGTATCTAGATGGCGTTGCATGCACTCTAAAGCCGGATTTCACGACCGATCGCCTGCAGCTGCAGTATAATTTAGCCGCCACTTGAATGTTATGTATACATTTAAATTGACTAAAACTCACTTCATAATTCATAGACAACCTAATTATCAAAACCTGATACTTGTTGATCCATAAATTAATTTTATTCACTTCGTTGTCATAATTAGCGGCGCCAAAATATGATCTGCACTGTGTCAGCTGTTGTATAGCCTACTCTAATTTACGTACGAGGTCATTACACGTGCTTATACATACATATTTGGATCTAATCTAATCCAACGTTAATGATAAATTTGATATCTCCAAATATGTCCTGGACTTTATTTGCCAGGCAATTGATAATATAAATAGCATCCCGTGTGCTATATTATCCTATCGTGTGATGGCTCTGCCTGTACAGCACAATATTGTATTTGTCCAATTAAATAATGACGAGGATGCCATTAAGCGAACTAATCCTCTCATATGACAACATAAATTATTCTGGCACTTTTGCCCGGGCACTAATTGTCGATGTAATGTGTCTGCAAAAATGGCATCCACATTACTTTACTTCTGTGTTGATTCGAATTAGATGGGGAAATAAACATCCTGATTAAAGTTTAATCAACAGTGTATGTATGGATAATAGAGCTTTTTATACGTTTTTTTTCGATGTAAATGCATTATGTAATTTTATCCAATTAATTGCCGTTTGCTCAATATAACGGGTGGTTCAACTAGAATGCACGATGTTAATTGAGTGTCACACATTAACGGTAAGTTTCTCGCCAAATTTATTAGACATTTCTTTTCTTCAGTGTTTGGCAAGTTCAAACATGGAAACGTACACAATTGACCAGCGCGTTAAGGTCGTTGAAGCTTTTTACGAAAATTGACGTTCAAATCAAATTGCATTTCGTGCACTTCGTGATTTTTTTGGTCAACATAATCGACCAAATAACGGACTTCTTGTGGCCAAAAATCGAGGATATGGACCTGGACGATATGCGGTTCCAACAGAATGGGGCACATCCAAAGAAACAGTGACTCTTTTCACGAGAAAATCAATGGCCGTGTTATCTCTCGTCTTGGCGATGTTAATATTGGCCGCCACGATCATGTGATTTGACAAAGTTGGACTTCTTTTTCTGGGGATATTTAAAAGAAAAAGTGTACGTCAATAAGCCAAAAACAATTCAAGAGCTGAAGGATGAGATAATTCAGCACATTAACGATATTCAACCTAAATTATGTCTCAGAGTCATTGAAAATATGGACCATCGGATAGAAGTATGCCACGGTAGCCATGGCGAGCATTTGGCCGATATTTCGTTTCACACATAATTACCACAGATCCTTCTATCATAATAAAAAAATTAGATAATTCCCTAAAAACTTTTTGTTTTATTTACAATTAACTTCGTGCATTCACGTTGGACCACCCTTTAAATTGAAATTTATGGTTAACAAAATGAATTCAATGCAAATTCGTAGCAGAATTCATCTATGACAGATAGTTGGTTGAAACGCATGATATAGTGAATTGATGTTGATTTGTACGAATTTTTATTCGTGATTATTTTACTTTGCTGACGTTTCGTTCTAGATTTATCTTCACATGAATTTCTAACAATATATTTTCTTCAATATAGGGTGTTTTGTGTGGTTTTCAATCTGGCAATACTTTCTTCGGAGTTGGTCTTTTTGACAGCTGTCACTTGATTTAGGCTCATTGTGGTTTACCATTTCGTAATGAATAGACTTACTCCCATTGAGTAAGTATGGAGGCGCAATGCCCATATATTCCCATGGTAGCTTGGCGATAGAATTCCTATACATGCGCAACTGCATACACACTGCGTCGCAACACCCGCACGATCCACAATCCTACATAAGCATGTTTACATTTGAGAGGACAATATGTCAAATGCTCGTTTAAAACCGGTCTGGTCCAATATTGGTCCAATTAGAATGTTTACGTTTTAGAAAACAATATTTCAAACTTCCATACAAAATCCAGTTTAGCAACTTTATCGCTGCACTTCACTTCACGTCTCCACTCCTCAACCGATTTCGTTCATCTCTCACGTAGTGTTTCGGTTCCTTTTAACTCTCTGTTCTGATCTTACTCCGGAACAACGTTTGCAAATCGTGCCCAACACAAGATGGCCACTGATCTCGATTTTCACATAAAAAAAAAATTTGTTCAGCGATGAAGGTAACTTTTGGTTGAATGGGTACGTTAATAAACAATATTGTCGCGTTTGGAGTGATGATAATCCACAAGCCATTGTTGAGACGCCGTTAGGTACATCCTCAAAAAGTCACTGTTTGGTGTGTAGTCCAGTCAAAATATCAAAATGCAGGTCTCCAAATAGCAAAAAATAGAGTAAGGCTAAATTTGGTTGCTTTCATTTGAGTAGGGTGTCAGAGGCTAGAACTGATTTTGAAAAAAAAAATTGATCGGAAAGATCCCAAAAAGGACAAAAAAGGATACTCTTTAATCCTTGACCGGAGGTCGACATGCGGAGTATCATATCAAAGGGGACACCGAATACATTACATATCCGGTGTTTGTTTCCTGTTTCAAGGACCCTCAACGGAATAAATCGGGCTTAAATAGAAAATTTTGGTGTTACCGTGTATCTGTCCAAAGCCATAACTCAGAATGTGTAATAGCTTAAGATTCTACTATTAAATTTGGTAAGAAAAAAATTGAACGGAAAGCTCTGAAAAAGGGCATAAAAGGATACTAATTACAAACCTTGAGGACATCGAGTGTTTTGTGTGTATTTGTTTCCTGTTTCAAGGATACTAAATGGAATAAATCCGGCGTAAATGGAAAATTACGGCTTGGGAAAGATACAGATACGGGAAACACGATTTTTTTCATTTGAGCCCAATTTTCCCCCTGGAGGGTCCCTGAAACAAGTAAAAAACGCCGAAAATTGAATGTAGTCGACGTCCTCTTTAGTAGGAAACCCCACATACCCACGTCCGATCAAGGTGTGTATTTAGTGTCCTTTCAGAGAATCGTAGAATCTTCAGCTATTATACATTCTGAAAAGTGAGAAAAGTAGGGACAACTAGAATTATTCTCGTACATCCGGCTTTGGAAAGATACACGGAAAACACGATAATTTTCCATTTAAGCTTGATTTATTCCGTTAAGGGTCCTTGAAACAGGAAAAAACACCGGATATGTAATGTACTCGACGTCCCCTTTGATATGATACCCCGCAGGGACGTAGCTAGGGGAGGGGTCCAGGGGGTCCGAACCCCTCCCGAAATGTTTTGAATGGACTTTGAAATTTCAGTGACGACATGAAACATGGACTGTAATAAGTTACCATCGGGATATTTTCTATGGAGATTCCTTCCCGTAATTTACTCTTTGCTATAGTGAAAATACAAGGTTGCAAGAGCATAAGCATTAATGGGGCGACACAGTCCAGTGTAATTATAATCAGCTGTGGCTGTGACGCGGCTTTCAGTTCTAAGTCGGTTCTCTTTGTTTCTCTCTCGTTTGACTCAATTGATTTGCTCGGGATTGCAAATTTGATGCAATTTGATTTAACGAATAAAAAACATTAAATTCATATTTAAGCGTTTCCATAAAATTTGGATTAGTATACGGCCTACGATGAGTTACCCTCATTCATATGCAAATACTTTATCATAGATTTTATGTCATTTTCAATTAATGGCCGTTACTTAAAAACTAATGATTCACTTTAGTTCGTTTGATATGTTATTTGAAAGATTCCATCAGTTGTTTCATTGTGTGTGGTTTATTTCAACAAAATCGCTAATCCATGAACGCCTCGGGAAAAAATTCGACGGAGTTTGATATGGGCATTGGGAAGATCAAGAAGACACTCATCCTATGAATTGCCGGAGCGTGGGTTCGAGTTCCACTGGCACCATGGATGTTTCTGTTTTTTTTTTTTAACAAAATGCTCCTATATACGACAGCCGGTTCTTCGATGAAAAGAGCCCTAGAGCTACCCGTTGTCATGTGGATAAGAGCTGCCAAAACAATTAAGGCTATTTCCGCAAACGCCTTCGTTGATGAAAGAACAGCATCTCACGTATGAAATTTTAGAATTTGTATCAATTTTTGAATCAAATCTTCCGCTTTTCAATCTGTTTAAAGGTTCCCGTGATACGTGAGATCATTATGGTATAGGTGCGTTTTTTCCTATCGGGTACAGGACAGAACAGCACAAATTCCTTACAAATTTAAGAGTTTTGTTCTATATAGAAAAAGTCGTAACGAACTTCATGTTCGAATTTGTATGTGAAATTGTGCAGTGCTGCCCCGTACTGGATAGGCAGAAAAACCGTGTCAAAGTCATGATTTTCGCGGCTCTAAATTGTCACGAACTATGCTTTTTAGAGTTTAAAATAAATAAACGTTACAAATTTTTCGCAGTGTATTAGGCAACCGTGTTTTAAAGTGCGCATTTTATTATTATTAATAATGCTATAAAAGCAACGATTTGGGTGTCTGAATATGGCTTGTACTGCTTTCCGTCTCATAAGGAGAACTGTTGTGGTTCTGTTATTGCCCGTTATATGGCTGATGTTAAGGTAAGTGTCGCTAATGTCGATAAAAAAGGAATTCTTCTATCGAAAGCTGATAGCGTAACGTTCCCTAAATATTAGAGAGTTTTAGCATATCGTTTGAAATAAAACGACACAATTGGACATTCCATATAAAAATGCTTGCTTGTCCCAACTAGGCATGCGTGTATTTCCGTATATTTGATGCTCTGGAAACAGGCGAAATTTCCGAAATAATTTGTCGTGATTTTACACCTATGCCTACTTAGGACATGCAAAATTAAGATATATTGTTTCGTATACGGTAACCAAGCGAATTTTTATATGGAATGTCAAATCACGTCGTTTTATTTCAAACGATATGCTAAAACTCTCTATTAAGTCAGTGTAATTCGTGAATACATTTTTGGTCAAATAAAATATAGGTCGAAATCTAGATGATTAATGGAGGGGAGGCATGGTTCTTCTGAAAATTGCGAAAGGTTTCTTAAAGTCTCAAAAATGTTAAACCACTTTTTTTCTCTTAATAAATGAAGTGACTTTTCCTGTACGATCGGGCAATACTATATCCTCTAGAATCAATACCAAAACTCTAATTTCAAAAAATGTCTTCACCTGGTATTGAGCGTTGGACCCCTCCCGAAACCAAATCCTGGCTACGTCCCTGATACCCCGCCGGCCGATCTCCTGCCAAGGAATAAAGACTATCCTTTTTTGTCCTTTTTGGGACCTTTCCGATCAAATTTTTTTTAGCAAAATAAGTTGTAGATTCCTAGGAGCTCACAGATTTAAAATCAACATAAATTAGCCTTAGTCTATTTCTTTCTATTTGAAATGCTAATATGACTTGGACTAGTGCTCTATGGGCAGAGAGATTTATTGGTCCATATTTCTTTAAAAATGATAATGGCAAACTCTTATCTTTATAATAAAGCTAAGTTCTTGGCTATATCATTAAATTATATGCGTTTTATTTTTTCTTGAAAACCACACGTCTCTAAAAATATAAGTTAAATTATCAAATTACAACCAAATTTACGATGAAGGAATAACAAAAGTCTTACCCAAGAATTCCTATTTGTCTGTAGGTATGTTGTGTTCAGCCAGGAATGTTTAATTGGTTAAATTATGTCTGGAATCGCATTTGGTCATAAAGCACCTACGCACATATCCAAGAATTATCATAATCAATACATATCAGATATCACTAATAAGTATAGTATTATGGTCCATACTAATGGGCTTCTGGATACGAAAATATAATCCAGCTGATTACAAAAATATCCCAATTAGAATAATGGCATTAAGTACCACAATCCATCGTAGTAGGCCAGCCAGACAGACTGTCCTTGACATAAGACACTTTCAATGCACTTCAAATTAATTCAAATAAGACTACCTAAATAAACCTACATACATACATATGCGAGATTCGCCCCCTAATATACACGCAAATATTCCCTCAATGCTCAATACTTTCACAAACGATTCTCATTTTCTGACCATTTTCCATCTTTTTTCTTGTCCTATACGAATCCTGCTGTGTTGTCCCGGTGCATAAATCTTGACCAAACTGTTATTAGACAACATAAATCCACTAGACCCGCGTGCAAAATTGTGTTCGACTGTACGAAAAAAGTGGGTCAAATAAATACGTAATGGTAGACGTAGTATAGTACATTTTTCCCGTAAACCTTACGGCGAAATTGTTTGGTTATTTCTTTCCGAGGAGCCCTTTATTCAACTAAAGTTCACTGACTCTTTAATGGTTATGAGAGTTTAGAATTTCGACGAACATTTTGACTTTTGAGCAAATGGTTTTCATGCCATAGAATTGTCCTTTGTGGAAAAGGTTGATGTTTGGTTTTCCTTGTATATTCGTAGGTACTATTGTGTTGTAGGTTTTAAAAGATTGCGATATAGATGCGCTACAATGATACTGTGGAAATTTATTGTATGGAATACTTCGCTCTGAGCAATTGTTTTGCGAGAATATACTGAATTATTTTTTAGTGAATATTGCTCCACGATATTATCATAAACTTGAACATATGTTGGGTTTCAAGGATTTAAATAAAATTATAAATAGTCATTAAAAAAGGTTAGTTTTTCCCGATTTAGGTATATGATTTTTTTTTATAACGTGTAAAAGAAGCTTTTCTGCTGATTAATACTCTGTCCCTGCTTACACTATTTAGAGACAAAGTGACTTAAATTTAGGCTAAGATTTTTCATTAATTCGCGTTTTACGGCGTTAGGCAGGGGTGTCAAACTCAAAGCCGTTAGGTAGGGGTGTCAAACACTCTCTTCAAGTTTGGGTGGGGCCGTAGGCGGAAAATTTCAAAAACTTTTATATATTCTTATAAGAAAAGTTGATTATAGAATATCATTTTAAAAATACATATGACAGTATGTCTGGATCAAGTACCCACTATTTGTCAATTATTTTGCGCCAAATTGAAAAAAAAATTGACAAAATTGTCAGATTAAATTAACTTTGGTGAAAAGGTGGCAAAAAGAGACAACACTTTGTTTGTGATGTGGTTTTAAACCTTTTAAACCTCATGCACCAATACTTGATAAGTATTGGGTTAAAAATCAGGCACTTGGGCTGTAATTGATTTCCGCAATTTTTAAGGCTTTACTTTTTTCCTAAATAAATCTCGAATCATGTTCAGTAAAGCCAACCAATTTCTTGTTGATGAACCGCCTTATGAAACCGAATAACCATTAGCAAATTCTTTGGAGTATTTAGAGGGAAATTCCTAAAATATAAACATATGTAGTTTAATCTAGCATAAGCCAATGACTTTCTGGCGAGCTTTAGAGAATATTTCTAAACTTGAGTTCGACGTCTGAGTTTTTGTTACCTATACCTTACACCATTCCCAGATTTTTGTGACTGCTTCGACATGGCCGCGGGCCGCACATAACTGCGACGTGTGGGCCGCGGGCCGCGTGTTTGACATGCATGCCATTGTGAAAAAACGGGAGGTGGTGACGGTTTTTTATTTCATGGATCCATAATAGGTGGTTCGGAGTAAGACATACTAAAAGCTCGCGGTCATGAGGTGTGCGCTAACGTGGGGAGGGGGGGCTAAAGGATTGATTTTTGGAGGCTGTCGACTTAATCTTGGAAATATCTCGGAAGCGGTGAATCGTCCTGAGAGTATTTGTATGGCAGTATTAAAGCCCATTAAATCCCCAAAAACTTATTTGAACATACAAATGCCGAATTCCTAACGGTTCCCCCGATACAGGTTATTGAAATCCAAAAATTGTTAAAAAATCGTTTTTTTTTTTATTTTTTTTTGGCTCTGGTGTCTCCCGCGATTGCTTTTCGGAAAACTGTTTCACGACCAATTTGTACGATGTTTCATTGGCTCTCATCTGCTATACTCCCCGTTGTCCAGTCTTCAATCAGTCAAAAGCTTAAGAGTTTAAACCGAGCTTCCGAATTCAATTTTCTCTATTTACAAGGATAAAGACAAACATTGTGAAAAAACGGCAGAGGGGTGAAGGTTTTTTATTTCATGGATCTATAATGGGCGGTTCGGAGTAAGACATACTACAAGCTCGCGGTCATGAGGTGTGCGCTAACGTGGGGAGGGGTGGCTAAAGGATTCATTTTTGCAGGGTTTCGACTTAATCACGGAAATATCTCGGAAGCGGTGAGTCCTCCTGAGAGTATTTGTATGGTAGTATTAAAGCCCATTAAATTTCCAAAAACTTATTTCAACATACATATGTCGGATTCCTAACGGTTTCCTCGATATAGCCTATTCAAAACCGAAAATTATCGAAAAAATCGTTTTTTCCACATTTGTTTGGTTCTGGTGTCTCCCGGGATCATTTTTCAGTAAAACGTTGCAAGACAATTTTATGTAGTGTGCAATTTGATGTCATTTGATATACTTTCTGTTCCCTGTTCTTGAATCAGTCAAAAGTTCAACAGCTTAAACCAAACTTCCAAATTTAATTTTTCCCATTTATAAGTATAAAGACCAACATTGTGGAAAATCGGGAGGGGGGTGACGGTTTTTTATTTCATGAATTTATAAGGGGTGGTTACGAGGAAAACACACTAAAAGCGCCAGTCATGGGGGGTGTGCTAACGTTGGGAGAGCGGGTTCAAATATCTCATTCTTGTGCTTATCAGCTCTATCCCCGCTAAATCTCCGAAACCGCGAACTCTACAAAAAAATGTCTGAGCAAGAATTAAAGCTTACACAATTTCCTATAAAGTTCATCTTACATGCATAGGTCGAATTCCTAACAGTTATCCAGATATAGCTAATTTAAAAATCAGAAATTTCACATTGAAAATATCCACACACCATAATTGGTACACGTGTATCTATAGATTGGCTATATGCATGTACGCTGTGTACTATGTGGTTCTACCGTGGAACCAGTGGCGGCCCGTGCCTCCTTGCACAGGATGGGCACCTTCACGAAATAAAAATCTTTTGGAAACACCTAAAATTAACGACTTTCCACGTAAAGTTCGCTTCAATTTCACGGTTTAGCAACCATTTTTTAGATCAAGATATTTTTTAATTTATGATCGTTTTGTTTTTAAATGCAGTGTCCTAGTATATAATTATTAGACGGGAACATGCGAATGAATGTTGAGCGCCTTTAGCATTTTCAATGTAAATGTACATAGTCTCAACTAAAACAAATCAAAAATGCTAAAAGTGCACGACAATAATGTTCATGTTCCCGAAAGTTTATTTTACATTCTAATACATATTACAATAAACACTTCAAATTCATTAATCTATCATCATTACACAAGAAATCCCAAATCATCCCGTGAAACATGTTTTCCTACGTAGCATTGAGCCATCTTTGGTTTTTTATTAATTTTGATCAGCTCATGGTAACCCCAAAAATTGTACTTTTAAATTGTCTACGTCATCATCATTCTCATTCTTATTAGACTGATTCCATTCGAGCTGCTATAGGCCGGCCTACCTTGTCGGTATTGAATTCGATGCCACCGCTTCCAAAAGTTTCATAAATTTCGAATGATTTGTTGTTGTAAGTTGGTCACCGGCGCAAGTGGCCCATCTTTGGACCATTTGTTTCGTCTTTATGTCGATGGTAAGTAGATTTTCAACAATACCTAAAGGTTTGAGTATGCGAGTTGAATATTGCATACGCATAGGCAGTTTCGATTTTGATCGAAAAAAATAGCCTTAAAGCAGTCTAATTTGTTGATTAATACAAACACCGGAAATGTTTTTGTGCAGTGGCTCCCAAACAGTAATTGATAGATTCGCGAGAGACTTGGTAGTACATACTGGGAAAAAACTATTAATATGAATGATGTTCACCTAAAAGTTAAAGGTAAAATTTTGTTGTACATTTCTATTGATGTTAAAAGATGTGAATGTACAATAACTGTATATATTTGTAGGGTAGGCCGTGCCTACCTTGCCCACTATGACGAGCCGCCACTGCGTGGAACCACATAGTTTTCTACCAAGTTGGTGGTGTATTTAGTTCAATTTTGCCCAAGAACGTGTCTAAGGACGAAAACAATAAACCCTTATCTAATAATATTAATGATAATGCAATATTTTCCATTTTCGGTAATAAAAATGTTTACTGGAAAGAGACCGTTTTGATGAGTCCGCTATGGCAAGAAAAGAGTTTTGATCGAAACTGATGGAAGTAAAGGGTTTTGATAGGTACAATAAGTACACTTTACCTGGAAGAAGTAAGTTTTGCAACGAACTGCAAATTTCAAAGCCTCGAAAAATATGAAAGTAATGTGTTTTGATAAAAACTGACCTTACTAGCGTGTAGAGCAGGAAAAATACTTTCGAATGCAACTTATAACTCAATTTCGTAAAAAAAATGGAAGAAGGGAGTTTTGCCGCGCACCGCCTCAATTAGTGTATTAATTCTGGTTCCCAAATTTCGTGGGTGCGAATTTTAACTAATTGTGGAAGTCTTGACTTATCGTTATCGTTGCCTTCTCCATTAGATTTAAGTGAGTATATATTTCGGAGGCAACTTACCTCCTTCTTCAGCACTTAGCTTTTGTGCTGAAGAACGGGGTAGGTTGCCGCCGAAATATATACAAACTTAGATTTAATTTTTGTAGTTTACTGGACAAGCTACTTGCACAACGTTAGTGTTGAACGCAACAAAGTTCCGGCGATATTATCAATATCTAAGAATCGCGCTAAAAAGTTTTCACCATTGTACTTAATCTGGCATGATTACGTTATCTATGGTAAAGAATTGACACAAAATGTTCAGGTACCTCCATGCTCCAAGAATTGCTTAGTAAAGAATTTTATCTAAGAAACTGCCTTCTATTTTTCAAATTATTCAGCATATTGGTGGTCAGTAAATTACATGCTTAGACTAGGTACTAATATCGTCAGTTTACGTGAAACCCAATACCCTAAATTTATTGAAAAAAGGCAAGTCTCCGCGGCAAATTTCTCCCATGAGACATAAATGAAAGTTTTCCTCTAGGTGGACATAGTAGGTACTTACCCTAATACACGACAATAAGTGGATGTAGAAATCATTTCACGGCGATTAATTATTTTGTTTGTGAATATTGAAAAATTGAATCTAGTTTCAAAAAAAAAAATCATAAAATAATTTTAGCCGGAAAAACGGTCGAAGAAAATCAATTCCGGCTAAAAATCCGGCCGGCCGGAATTAGAAATTTCTTCCGGCTAAACAGCACGGTTTCCGGCTAAATTTGGCCGGAAAAAAGCTACATTGGCAACACTGCGTATGAGTACTTGATTTTTAAAATGGCTTAAGTTATTTTTTTTTTCACTTTGCGCACACGCACAATGACGTACCGATATTAATCATAAATTTCTAGAGGATTTGTTGGAAAACTAAAAGGAAAAGCCAAACAATGAAGACTTCTTTGACATGATGGAAAAATCAGAAAAATCGTCAAAATGATTTGGAAATTCGTTTATTTGACATATAAATTTGAAAATTTGACATGGAAATTCATGGAAATGAATTATCTTGAAACGGAATTTGTCAAAATGATTTAGAGATTCATCAATTTGGCATGCAATTTTTTTTTATGGAAGTTCATTGGGAAATTCGTCGACATGGTTTTGAAATTTTGAAATTCGTACTGAAAATTCGTCAATTTTGACATGGAATTTCGTCAGTTAGAAATGGAAATATGTTATCATGACTTTGAATTCGATGGAATTTCGTCAATTTTATCTGGAAATTCGAAAATTAGACTTGGAAATTCGTCAATTTGACATTAAATATCGTAAATTAGAAACGGAAATTTGTCAAATTTGAATCAATCTTAGGGCTCCAGTACACAGTCATATTTGATGATATTTCTATTATAATATGATCAAGCCTACTTAATTTCGTTTACTGCTCGTCTAGGCATATGAGATACATATTATAATAGAAATATGACTGTGTAATGGAGGTCTTACAACCCAGCGGCTTGACTACATTTTTAGTCTAGTACAAATAGCTCAAAACCCAAACATCCAAAAATAAAAGAAATTTTTGATGCCAAATTGTTGAATACACTGCCTAATATACGCAGTAAAAAGTTACACAAATTTGCGCCATGGGTTAAGGGGGGAGGGGGTGGCAAAGGGGTGAAAATTCAGTTTCTTGCAAATATCTGGAAAAATATGAGTCTGACCTTAAAATGAGCCGAGGACAAAACAAACTACATAAAATTACCTTTGTAATGATATGTAACACTCTAGACATTTTCTCAGAAAATTATACCCTAGACCCAAAAGTATTATAGTGAATTTACATTTTTTGAGTTTTACGTTTCGTACTGAAACTCTTGATAGAATGGACCTACTGTCATAAGATCTTGTCCATATATTGATAGCAACATTTTTTTGGCTCGTACCAAAACTTGGAGTGATCAGACCATTGACGCCCCCTTCACTCCTCCTAACATTTTTCAAAAAGGCATGCCTCTAGCTTCTTTTCAAATTGAGCCAGGCAGATAAAATTTGGTTAGGTGCCTAGTCTAAGCCCCATTATGTTTTTTACCAAAAATTGTTACCATCCGATCAAAACTAAGGGTACTCCCCATACAAAAACAACCAAAATTCTAAAAAATTCACATTTTTTCACCTCTAAATTCTATCTAAAACGAAAAAATAAAATTTATTTCTAAGAACGTCATTATAACAGTTAATTGTAGTCTTCTTAATGTATATTCAAAAGTTTGTAGCAGAGCGTGCCTTAGAAGTACGAAAAATGGGGTTTGAAGGTTGCTAGTACACGTTACTCGATATTATTCGGAACTAGCCTTTGAACTAGTACCAATGACTTTCAAACACAATTTGTTTATACTTGTAGTGTACGCTTTGATGCAAAATTTTGAACATACATTCAGAAGACTACAATTAACTGTTATAATGACTTTCTAAGAGATAAATTCTATTTTTTCATTTTAGATAGAATTTAGAAGTGAAAAAATGTGAATTTTTTTAGAATTTTGGTTGACTTTGTATGGGGAGTACCCTTAGTTTTGATCGGATGGTAATAATTTTTGGCAAAAAGCATAATGGGACTTAGACTAGGCACCCCACCAAATTTAATCTGTCTGGCTCAGTTTAAAAAGAAGCTACAGGCATGCCTTTTTGAAAAATGTTAGGAGGAGTAAGGGGGCGTCAATGGTCGGAGCACTCCAATTTTTGGTACGAGTCAAATAAATTTTATTATCAATATATGGACAAGATCTTATGACAGTATGTCCATTCTATCAAGAGTTACAGTGCGAAATGTAAAACTCAAAAAATGTAAATTCACAATAATACTTTTGGGTCTAGGTAATTTTATCTAGTTTGTTTTGTCCTCAGCTAATTTTAAGATCAGACTCATAGTTTTCCAGATATTTGCAAGAAACTGAATTTTAACCCCTTTGCCACCCCCTCCGCCCTTAACCCATGGCGCAAATTTGTGTAAATTTTACTGTGTATACAAGGCAGTGTATTAAACAATTTGGCATCAAAAATTTCTTTTATTTTTGGATGTTTAGGTTTGGGGCTATTTTGAACCAATTGTACTGGACTATTTATGTTCTCTTGAATAATGAGGAATAATATCTCGAACAAATATGACTCTAGGCATTTGGGGGCCTTCTTGGCTTGCGGGACTGTGTTACACATCGAATACGGTGCGTTACGCCACTGTTAATGACATTTATCCAAAATTATTATAAGAAAATCGATTGAATGTAGCGTACGTGTCTACAAAGCTGTAGACCCATTCAAAGCCTTATTTGTGTATACTTTACGATCTAATATCGAAATAAGGAGTTAAAAAATAGTAACTACATAAATTGTAGTGTTTTGTTTGTTTTTAGTCATTTTGTTTTAATGGCATCGAGAATCATGATATTTCGTTTAAAATGTATGTTCGTCATTCCCTTAATCATTCATTGTTTCACATTTCAATGATGATTCAAAGATACATCACAAAAAAAATAACGAATTGAATATTATGAATATATACTATATAACGGTAATTTGGACTATCAGTACCTACTTAAAGAAAATCAATTTTCAAATTAGTTAAATAAATATATTTTGCGGCTAATGTTGATAAATTTATTTGTAATAGGAGAAAAATTCAGCTTCTTATGTTACATTTTATAATGTTTAACCCGGGAACACCAACCTTAATTTCAGGCGCTTGTTACTAACCATGAGTCATTTTGACTCACTTAGAAATTGCTGTATTTAAAGTGGAAGAGTATGAAAACTTGTGCCAGAATTCTTCGGAATACTTATTTTATACAAGCTTTATTAAGAGTTTGTGCATTAGATTCGAATAAACTGTAGAAACAACCCAGAAACCAAATATGCCAACTACAGAATGTAGACGGTTGTTACTAACGTGAGTCATTTTGACTCACAAGAAACGTTCGTTTAGTACTAACCCCGTCACAGAAAAACACAAATAGCTGCTTACCATAAAATCGGAAACGTTTGCTTACTCGGACATTCATTAGAAAACATATTTCTTAAAGAAAACATGGGTAGCGGAACCCAATGGGCCAACCGCCCTTTCTACGAAAAATGGAAATATGTGGAATATGCGTCAAAATGACTCACATTAGTGTTCCCGGGTTAATGTGAAATCATCACGCTCTGTGGCTCACTTTGTTGAGCCGCACTCTACGATGCTAGTAATCTAAAGGTCCGGTGATCGAGTCTCGGCGTGGTCCAATATTTCCGTACATGTGCGGATAGGAAATATATAGTGATTGCAACATTATAATACACTCCGAAATGATATGCAATGTAACCTTGACTCGAAATTGCCTATAAACGGCTGAGTGAATGCACCATGCCCCACAAGGGGTTACGGTACAGAGAAGAAAGAATGTGAAATGTCAGATTCTGGAAGTCGCAAATTTAAATTCAGATTGTTTCACACGAAATCTTATGATTCATATCCACTGACTTTTTATTTTGCTGTATTTCAGCATTCGTGCAGTTCCTACAATTAAAGTGCATCACATTACTATGAGCACGTACTTATAAATGTACAATAAAGATTACCACAGACTAGAATTTATCTCTTTTCTTGAACTATATTAACTTAATGGTATGTAGTTGCTTTCCTTTTGCTTACTTCCACTTGCCTTTATAAGCCCTTTAAGGAACATGGTTTAATTCCAATTTTATTTTTGTCCTTACATACTTTGAAAATTTCGGAAATTTTGTACAAATTCTTGTTAATTTATGTTACAAAAGTCATAGTGCGAGAATACAAATAAGAAACAATTCCAAACAAATAAGAGGCAATTAAACAACCGAACTTTATCTGGCGGCGAATTCTAAAGTAATTACGCTTAATATTATTATTATCTAGTTTCAAAAGCAGAGAATATTCGTTTTTTTTTTTGCAGAAGTTTTGTGAAATTCCTTAAACTTGGTGGAATGATGCCGACTGTTTCTGTATAGTCTTTGAACTTAAATAAATATTCTGGAATGAAGGTTGTTTCAATACGGTTTTTCGTGGAGTGGATGCAATAAGAAGATTAAGAAGAAGTATTTTTGTGATTCAGAATCAGCACACGTATGGATATACTGGTAGACAGAAGAGTGAATTGAGAAAAACTTATACGAATGCCAGACATCATTTATTTCTATTGGATTCAGAATCACATAAGGATCAAGAAAAATATAAAGTATACCCTTGAATATCTCTCTAATTAGTTTTGTTGCACACTGCGTTTGATTTATTATTACGTTTACCTATGTATGTTAAATTATGTACATATTTTAATAACATCATATTTAACATGAATTTGTGATTTCGACCCTTACTTATATTAGGGGGAAAATACACCGATCATTTCTTGTTAAATTAAGATTGCATACTTTTTGGCTTTTTCCATATGTTAGTATGTTTTAGTAACCTTCTATTGTGAATTTTATTTTCTCAATATTATACTGAGTGAGTAAAACAGTGTCGTACAAAATTTAGCAAATATCAATTCAAGTGTATGTGATGTGAGAACAGTACATGTAGGTATTAATTTACATCCTTAAACGTTTAACCTGTTTTTCGTTCGGCAAAAAAAGGCAGAATATCAGCAACAAAAACAACCCTTGGGCTCACTCTCTGCACAACTACTACCTAAAAATAACAATAAACTCCATAAAAAAAAATTCCCAATGGCTATCACTGGAAGACAAATTTATACTTTGATTGAGTTATTGACTTGAATAATCGCCAAAGTTTAGTGTAACTTTCCCTCGGCTGTTGACCATCAAAATATCTCATAAAATACCACAATTAGGTACCTTGGATTTACCATATTGATTGTATAGTACGGCACAGCGTATAAAGCTTCCAACTTTGATAACAAATTTATGTCTTTCAACACCTGAATGCATCACATATAACTAAGGGTAAGACTCGGAAAACTTTTAACCAATAAAAAAGTTCACGCCATTCGACCTCCCATCAGTCAAACAATTTTTTTTATTTATAGTTAAAGTTGCATTATTCATAAAAGTTTTTTTTTTTTGTGTACAAGTAAAAGAAGAAGAAATGTTGCCCAGGAGCAGAAACAAAAAGTTGTGATTTTCAAAAACTATTCGCCCACCCGATTACGTATCCATACATCCTAGAATAGAAATACATTACCACAGTAGAAATGGTAAAAGTTTCTGCTTCAGGCGGAACTTCGCAAAAGTACAGTTCCATACAAATATAAAAGAGAGGTAACAATACTCTGTTTTTGTAATGGTTATGTAAATGTGAGTATGGACATCCTAAGTAACAATTTCATCCCTATAATATTTCATAGAATATTTTCTTCTAACGATAATAGGGGCACTTTACAGGGTATAAACTCTGAATAATAGTCCAATAATGGCGTTTGGCGCCGTTTCTTAATCCAATTGCAACTTATTGTAGCACTGAACTAAGCTTTGAAAAAGACATACATCATGTGTTATGTCATCATTTTCTGTCATTTTCTCGTGAAAAAAAGAAAAAAAAATAATTTCCCCAGCCAGCGTCGAACCAGCGACTGTCGTACGCCAGTCCGACGCCCTAACCACTCGGCCAACCTCACATATAGTTAACATTGCTCGTAAACACTCCAAGTGCTCAACACTTCTTTATCGACTCTTCTCCATTGCACCTTCTTCTTTATATGTCAATCAGTTGTAGTTGAATAAATCCACACATTCATCAATAAAATGCAGACATTTTCTGCGCTGAGATTATCTTAATTGATTCATAAGTTAACAAGGAATGAGGAAATGTTGGTTTCATGCAATATTTCAATGAATTCAATTCAAGAAACGTGGTATTCCAGAGCACTTCATAAGTGTCAATTCATTAAATCACAAAGTCCATCCTTCTATAAAACTACGGTGAACAATTTATTGGATGACCATACGAATGTCACTATAAAAATGACACCGACTGTGCTATAGAAGAATATAATGCATGTGTGTGAGTTAACTTAGAGTGACCATTGCATGTGTGTGCTGTATCATCCAATAAACACAAGAGTGGAGTATTTAAAGGAGTACGTTTTTAGGTTAACGTTTAGAGACAGTTTTATGGAAGTTCTATACCACCATCTTTACATTTATTCCATAATGATGATATAAGCTTTTCGGAAAATACTTTAAGGATGTTTTATCGGATCAAAATATTACTTTAAGCGATGTCACACGATAAATGAATTTCGTGGTACTATATGATTGCTACAGTATGGAGTGCTTCTTTAAAGCAAACGAAATGTTGCTTGGGATGTATGCATGTATTTGTAATAATAATAGTGACATACTTTAACCCGAATTATCCTAGCGTTGCGGCAACGCAAAACTTGCTTTCTCTTATCTCTAAAAAAAAAACAGTTGAACGCCACCAAGAAATGCGACTTTGTCTTGATGCAAAGGCAATTGCATTGAGTGTTGAGTTTAGCACGTGAGCTAACGTAAAAGTTATGTAAAAAAATTGAAAGTGAAAAATAATCGAATTGAGCGTCCATAAAAAGTTGGTAAGGGTATATCTTCGTTTGTGTTAGTAATTAAATGTTAACTTTTTACATTTCTGTGCAGTTTCCAGTAATTTATTTATTCAAATAATACCATTGGAAAAATACTTTTGTTTGTGGCTGCTGTTCACATGTTTTTCTGAGCGTTGCCGTACGGCAACGCTAGGGGTTGAAGCCGATTGTTTTGTTTAGAGTTAATCAAATTCAGCATGTGCAAATCAGAATGAAATTTATTTTGTAACTACTTTTCTTTCGGATTTTTCAAGAAAATTGACTTTGGAGGATATTCTGGAGGAGTCAAATGAAGACGAACTAGGGGAAAGCACCGTGAGTGCAATATACATTGAGCCACCCGAAGAGGAAGGAAATATTAGTGGAGAGAATGATTCCGGGGAAAAAGGATATGCGTCAGCAGACAACCTATATGCTGCTCAATTGAAAGCTGGTTGTGAAGTAGTTTGTGAGAATGGCGAAATATGAACACAGATTCGGAGGCTATTTGCTTAATCGGGCTATCAGAAAAACGCTTAAGACTAAGTGAAGAAGAAACCGCGAGAATAGATTTGCATTCACCGACCCATCGCAAGTACGGCATATAACAGAAACATGTGTGGAGTAGACCAGATAGAGCAAAACTTTGCCGCTCATCGAATTGCATATCGTGGGAAGAAATGGTGGAGCTGTATTTTTACTTGGATTATTGATGCAGCTATTCAGAACGCTTGGCTGATTTATCCTTCCAAAAATCCATCAATATCGCCGCTACAGTATCGCTGTGAGATAAAAATACTTAATTGCAAGTACTATGGTGTAAAACCAAAAGGATGCCGTCGTCCAATTGCTAGAAATTTGGACCCAACCGCAGACCCTGTAATAAATCTTTTCTGAAGAAGATGTGCGGGTGATAACTGCAAGTCAATCATCAGGACGCAGTGTGTTAAATGCAATGTGGGTTTCTGCTTGGAATGTTTTCAAACTTATCAATTAGAGCCCGGATTTTCGTGCAATTACACGTTAATGCACGAAATTGCATTTTCAGGGTATATTGCGCGAAATTGCACGTTTTACGGTTTTCGAATGAAAACTAAATGAAAACGCACATATCCATTTTTTGACCCCAATTGTTTAATTTTTTAGAGCTAGTCCTCTTAAAGTATACTTTTCCTTCGTCGACAGTTCCAATGTCAGAGCTTCTAAAAGCCTATAAAACAGATTTTTTTGATATTACACGCAAAATGCACATTTGGGAATAAAGATTGCACAATATTTTGCACATTACGGGATTTTACTGCACGAAAATCCGGGCTCTACGCCACCATACCCCCTCAATCGGATAAAAAAGTGATACTTAATAAAAATAAGTGATCCCTTAATAAATATCGATGTACATTATTTATAATTGCAAGAAAATGAAAGTGTATAACCATAAACTAATGAGTTTCTATTATCAGTCAACCAGTACTCTTTCGTTCCTACCGTTGCCGTATAACACCCTCTTCCAGCCACCCCACTACTAAATCGAAAATCTAATGATGCAGTTTATCATTTTAGGTCTACTAAAGTATATGTATAAAATTTCATCGCGAAAATATAACAAAAATAATTCAGGATAATTCGGGTTAACGTAGCCATGGGAGAAGAAAGGTTGCAAATTATTATAATTACCCTTAGCTACTTAGAGAAGTGTTAATAAAGTCTTATTGGATGTAGTCGTTAATTGATTATATAAGAACTTTTTAAGCTTTCCGAAAAGTGTTTTAAGGAGTTTTTACCGGATCAAAATACTTCTATAAGCGATGTCACACGATAAACTGATTTTATGTCACTATATGAATGTTACAGGATGAAGTGCTTGTTTAAAGCATACGAATTGTTACTTGGGCATGCCGATTGGGGTTGATAAAGGAATCGGATGGAGTGCAGTTAATTTTTCTATCGTTTTTTCATAGGGAAAATAAATTAAAATCATTTGAATCTGAAGAGTATTTATCTGAACCTTAGTAGCTACAGCCTTGAAATGCTCATCAAATATGCGCAGTACCGACCGTTCCTTACAAGTTTGCAAAATTTCAGGTCAAAATGCTGCTCTGCACAGCAAAATGATGTACGTCTGGTCAGCTTAATTTAAACCCAAGAACATAATCAAAAATCACAAAGGCATGTTGCGGCGCACACTTCATAAAAATTGTCAGAGTCTCAGCTGTCTGCGTTCAGAAGTTACAGGTTACAGACATCCAAAGATGCGACGACACTAGAACAAAAAAAAAAGTCGCGAAGGTAAGGTACCTAGAGCAAACGGGGACCACTTTTCATGGGACCCTTAAACCAAAAGAATCAAAAAGGAGGCACCTAGCCCAAACGGCTTAAATTTTTCGAAAGATCTAAAAAGAGGATCAAGACGTCAATGGGGAGCATCTTGCTGACATTTTTAGAGCCCTAGCTGCGTTCAGCAGATTCCCATTCCAAATTGTGATCTAAGAAGAAAACATTGCAAAAAAGCAAACTATGGTTAAATTTTTCGCAAATTTTAAAGAGAGTCGTATCTGTCTGCGTTCAGAAGTAACAGCCGTTCGAATATCCTTTAGAAATCATTTCATATTCGTTTACAAATATTTGGGTTTGACATTATACACCTCTACAAAGAAAAAAAAAATAACGGAATTCTCTACCATTCACTATATTCACAGTCGAGAATAGCCCGGATCTTCAGCAAACAAACACATGTTCACAACGATTTATAATTCCGCGTGAAACCTTAACCATAAATATTTAGCCTCCTGGATATTCTTGACAAAAAATTCCCCCTTTTAACCGATATATGGTGAATAATGTCCGTTATAAAAATGATTCAATAAACTGGAGTATTAAAAGCAATATGTTGTAGTGTGTCAACAGAGGCTAAGAGCACTCCTTTTCTTATTGTTCAAACCCCTGTGATCTGAACGGAAATCCCTTTGACCAAACCATATTATAAAAGAGGCAAATCGAAGAACTTTCATTCTCGTTCTGTGCCCAATTTTTACAACCTTCGATCTGTAGAATATAAAATTCAACTTCTTAGCGTAATAAATTTCGTAATTTTGGCAATCCGAGTCGATTAAACGTGCAACATCCCTGCCGGGACGCCTGGCAGTGTATATCCATTATTTACCTCGTAAAACGGTTGATATCCCACTTATTTCATGTGGTTATGTTGGTGCGTTGCTATATGTAATGCCGACACCGTGTCTTCTCCGAACGAGACGACGAAAGCCAAAGTCAATAGGCAAGGCAAAAAGGATATGCCGAGCGGTAGCGATAAGAATAAAAATAAAATCAGTGTAAGGAGTTTGGCGAAAATCAATCATTTTCTACAGTTCATGTGCCTATTTTTATTAACATTCACTATAGCGCGTGAAGCGTGGCTCTTTTCTATTTATGTATTTCAGTTCACGATATGTCGCCGCGCTTGACTTGGGGTCTTGGAAAAGTGTAATTTGTTGTTTGCCATGAAATGGGGTCATGACATACGCTGAAAATGTGCGAAAAGAAATGAACCAGAAAGAATGAAAAGTGTGTGAATATTTCCCGTGGGTAGAATTTATTGTAAGTTGTCAGAAACTGGCACTTTAATGGAACGCGGTTGGTGGTGGTTTATTCGACTCAAGGATAAGCGATGTTTTTTGGTTCGTGATGGATGTAGTGGAAAAAATTGTATATATGTAAATTGGTTGTCGTCACCTTGTATGGCTGTGTTATGATTTGTTGAATATGTAAGATCACATTACATTTCATACTATCTACAATAAAATATATTTGGTACAATTATGCGCAATATAGTAATTTTTAGGTTAAAGTCAACCTCAGTAAAATAACACAGCGCAATTACTCGTTCTGCAATAGAAAAGCCAATATCGACCTAATCGGTTAAATTGCTCCAAACAAATATTTTATAACGGTACCTTTAACTGTAAAATCTTCTTCTTCTTTATGGCACGATAGCCCGACGTCGGGCCTTGGCCGCCTGGATTGAAGACCTCCAATTGTCGCGGTCACGCGACCTTGTCCTCCAGTTCCGAAAGCCTAGCATCTGGTGGGCGTCCTCACATACAGAATGCTCCCATCGGGCTCTCGGTCGTCCACGCAATCTGGCTCCGTCCACTCGTTGCGCGTTCATCACCTTTTTGGGCATGCGATCGTCGTTCATCCTTTGTACATGTCCCGCCCATTGCAGTCGCTGCAATTTCACGATCTTCGACACCTGTAGCTCATCATACAGCTGATACAACTCAAGGTTGTACCGGATGCGCCATTCACCTCGTTCACGAACGGCCCCGAAGATTCTTCGGAGAACCTTTCGCTCGAATGTGTCCAACAGGTGTTCAAAGTTTTGGGTTAGGGTCCATGCCCCGCAGCCATAGCATAGCACAGGTCGGATTATGGTTTTATATACGTGAAGCTTCGTCTTCCTGTGCACCAGCTTCGAATTCATAATTTGGAGGACCGCAAAATAACACTTATTAGCTAGTTGTATCCGTCGCTTTATCTCATCTGTTTCGTTGGCGTCCTTTGACAAATTGCAACCCAGGTAAGTGAAGTTGTCTACATATTCTATATTGAGGTCCCCCACTGTGATGCTTGAATTTACTGGCGTTCTAGTTTTTGATTGCATCATGACCTTGGTTTTAGATTCGTTGATATGTAGTCCAACTTCTTTGGCGGCGTTATTGAGATTATGCAGGAGGATTTCTGCATCACCCAATCTTCTAGACATGATGTTGATGTCGTCGGCGTAAGCTACTAGTTGAGTCGACTTAATGAGTGGCGTTCCGCTGCTGTCCAAATTCAAACTGTAAAATCTGCACAGTTGAAAAAAGTGGTTTCTAACGGTATACCACTATGTAATGAAAAAACAAGCTTCGAAAAAAAAAAATTCTATCCATGAAACAAATTTTCCTTTACAGTTTAATGTACCGTTATAAAAATGTAAACGATTTTTTTTTTATTACGAAAGTGGTCAATTTTAATTTAACAAGACAGGTCGTTATTTTAGTTGGGTTCTACAAAAACACGATTGCACGGCAACGGTATAGGCCAGTCAAATACCGATTTTAGGTCGCAAAAATTGCTCGGGTCTGGTTTTTTGGGATATTGTTACGATATATACCAGAAGTGTACCACTAAGTTTGCAACTTCAAAAAACCTGTGCTAACCCCGTGACCCTCAAAAAACCTACTTTTTTCATATTTTGGTTTGTAATTTCTAAAAGGAGCTTCCTACAAGTAAGTCGTCCACTGCACTTTTAAAGCTAAGAAAATCTTCTTTAATTTGAGTGTAACTCCAGCTTTTTAGGTGCAAAGGATCCCAAGATACAGGACTTTAAAAAAAGTGCTTTTTTTGTAAAAAGTCCGAAATTGTATTTAAGGAGGTTTGTATGACAGCCCTATGACGTAATATTCCGATTCCATCCATTCCTAGATATGTTTTGAGGCTTTACTAGGAACACATTTGGGTGAGGTTTGGTTAAGATTGGTTCATAAAGAAAAAAGGTTTTCTTAGAAGAACCTGATTTTCAGGGATTGGTTTGTATGACAGCCCTATGACCTAGTGTTCCGATTTCATCCGTTTCTAGATATGCTTTGAAGCTTTACTAAAAAACACATTTGGGGGAAGGGTGGTTAAGATTGGTCCATAAAGAAAAAAGTTTCTCTTAGAAGAACCTAATTTCCAGAGGTTGGTTTGTATGACATCGCTATAACGTAGTGTTCCGATTTCATCCGTTCCTAGATATTTTTTTATGCTTAACCAGCAACATACTTGGGTGAAGTTTGGTTAATATTGGTACATAAGGAAAAATGTTTTTCTTAGAAGAACCTAATTTTCAGGGGCAGCCCTATGACCCCATGGTCTGATTCCATTCGTTCCGACATATATACAGCTAAGGAACTGGTTTATAACTTCATGTCACATGACTTTCTCTGTAAAATGCGCATTTAAGCCGATATTCAGTTCGGAACAGGACTGAAATTACAATTTCGAACTTTTTTTCAAAAAACAATGTTTAAAGTGTTGTATCTTGGGATCCTTTGTGCCTACAAAGCTGGGGTTACACTCAAATTAAAGAAGATTTTCTTAGCTTTAACAGTGAAGTGGACAACTTACTTGTAGGAAGCACCTTTTAGAAATTACAAACAAAAATATGAAAAAAATCCGACAATTTTGAGGTTTTTTGAGGGTCATGGGGTTAGCACAGGTTTTTCGAAGTTGCAAACTTGGTGGTACACTTCTGGTATCTATCCTAACAATATCCCAAAAAACCAGAGCCGAGCAATTTTTTGCGACCTAACGCCTTATTTTTCGGTTTATTGACTGGCCTAGTAAAATATTTACCAATTTGATTCATGGCGTTATTGCTCAACGCTAATGGGTCGAGTTACACGGTAAGTAACGAAACATGGAGTGATGGGGATCAGCTTTGGACCCTATGTTCACAATGTGCGAAAACAGATGAGAAGGTAAAAGTTGTCTGTGTTACTTCCCACTGCGCACACGAAAAGATACGATTTCTTTTTCGTGCATTTGTCGTTCTTTTGGAATATCCCCCTGGTCATGGTTAAAGGTGTGTTCAAAGTGTTTCTCAAATGTATGCTTGACAGCCATTTATCTGAACGTGATGTAGGTACGCTTGCAATTCGGATATGCGGATAGGTTTCGTATAAATTGTTGAATCGGGGTCGTGGCTTGTACCACAGTCACAGTGCATAAAGTGGACTATGGGTATAGCTGTGGATGCATGGTGCGGAACAGAACTCGAGAAAAAGTGTTCTGCGCATGATGTGATGCGTACTTGAGAGTTGGTTGTGTGTGGATTGTTGTTGGTAACACAGACAACTTTTATCTTCTCATCTCTTTTCGCACATTGTGAACATAGGGTGCAAAGCTGATCCCCACCACTCCATGTTTCGTTAAGCGGCATTACCTTACCCTACGTTTTGCGTGAGTACTTTTTACTCACCGTATGACTCGACCCAATACCAATAGCATTGCCTTCAGTATAAACCCACCAAACAATTTGGCGGACTTTCACCGGAATGAAGAAAAGTCTGATTCGAGTCTTCTTCGACTAGACGAACTATCGTCGGATTTTACGCAAATAGTACGACATGATGAAGAATATTCGAAGTCAGTACGAACTTTCTTCATCATGGCGAACAATTTGCGTATCTTTCGAGCATAATTCACGGCGGCGATGAAAATTCGAATCAGACTTTTCTTCATTATGATGAAAAAAAAGCAATTATATAACTCGAAGTTAAATTATAAAAGACTGGACTCTATATGTCAAATTTTCTTTGATTTGGACTCAATGACTCAACTCGATACCTCAAAATTTCTATAAGTCGAAATAAAAGTTCCCTTCAGCTTCGAGTTATCTACTGTTCACATGTAATAAAATAAACACCAATTCGAATCTGGTCGGGCAAAAGTCATCTTCTACGAATCATCAATGCAAATTGTTAATGGAAAAACTTCTACGAATCCCAAATGCAAAATTTACGTTTCGTAATGACAAAACTTCTACGAGTCGTAAATGCGTATCGTATTTAGTTCGCCGCGACGTATCGCTTTCGAATTATATTGGCGTATTGCTTTCGGTTCACCGGGGCAATTCGCCATAGAAGTACCATATTCTTCTCAGGCAATCTGTTTGCGATCTGAACACGAGTTCGCCGGCGAACAAATTTCTCGTCTTGGCAAATCGTCTTCAGATCGCCGGCGAATCATTTTGTTTGGTGGGAAGTGACCGAACTGGGGTCTGTTCTACGAACAACTAGTTTATTAAATCGACAAGTACTGTACAAAAGCCGTGATAGCTCACTTTGTTTGGGAGGTACCCTTAGTTTTAATCTGATTGAGCTGGTGGGATTTTGGCGAGAAGTATAACATTTTGCCGATAAATAAAATGTAGCCTCCTTACGCAATTGGAGAAAGTTATGAGCAAGTTGTTCTACTGAATTCAAATGGGAATTATTATTAGGTGACCCACCGTCTTTCTTTTGCATTTTCTGTTCCCCTTTTGAACAAAATGTCTCCCATCTTAGAAAATTTCACTTCAGTTTTAATAGATAAATAAACCGAAAAATTTTGTTTGACCAATAAATTTTACTGGACTTGTAAATGTAATAAGATTGTTGGTAAATATTCTCTATTTTCCTGTTCTATTACGTCATTTCCTCAGCAAGATAGGTCCGTGGGCTTGGAAAGCAAGCCTATTCAACGGCAATTTCTAACATTATTTCTACAAGCAGTTCTACCTCGCAGAAGATGATTTGCTTATTTGTGGGAGTTATGATATGTTAGAGTCTGTGAATTGAAATATTTTTGTACAAGAAGCAGTTAAAACAAAAAGCAATTTCTTTTCTTTCTTTTTTCAATTATCATAGCCAGGAACTTTATTGAGAGGTTGAGTTAAAATCTGCAACAACCATTAGGACTTCAAACAAAGTTCTAAAAATTGTCAAGCTTAATTTTTGGAAAGGACGAAACCTTACCTAACCTTTTTGGCATTTTTACGATAAATGTCACGAGCTTAGCCTTTAACGCTCGCCTACGACGGTTTCAACCAGAGCCCCCTCTAGTTTAAAGCTAGGAACTAGAAAAATCTCATAGGGGAAGGTGGGGCAAGACGAGCCATGGAGGCAAGACGGGCTACGCGCTTTTTCTTTTGAAATGCGACTGCAAAAAACACAAGAATACGCAAAAAAACTTTTCAGTGATTAATCTATTCAGTCGTAAAACAGCCGTTCTTAAGTGAAGTACAATCGTCACGCAGTGAAGAAAAAAGTGATTTTAGGTGATTTTCTTATTATTTTTCATAAAAACCTTCGTGATTTGATCTTTAGAATATTAAATATTCGATGAGATTTTTGATTCTGTGGGTGGTATAAGATATAGATAATTATATAATAGCCAATTTCAATATCTTGCATTTGAAATGTCTATGGGAGGCAAGATGGACATGGGTAGCCCATCTTACCCCCAGTTCTTCAGAAATTATACTTTCTTTCTTTTTTTTTTTTAGAATGGTTCAATCTTATAAGAGAAAGATGAATAGACGACAATGGCCAAGTGAAACAATGACGAAGGCGGCATAAGTGGTCATGAAAAACAGAACGGGTACATTATTGGCAGCGAAAAGGTTTGGCGTTCCCCGACCTATCCTTAAAAGAAAATGCGGGCAGAAAACAATCGGGTTGTACTGCAAACGTTAAAGTTCCATTGGGGCCGAAAAACAGTTTTTAATATCGAGGAAGAACAGGAGCTGGTTAATTATTTGCTTGACATGGAAACCCGATTGTCTACATAAGATGTGAAGGTGAAGGTCACCTATTTAAAGGAAACAATATTGCAAGCAGACTGGCTGGCAGGTTTCCTAAAACGACAACCGAGCCCTCTCATTGAAAGCTAGAAAGCACTTCCACCGCGAGAGCAGCTGGTTCCAATAAAGTGAGGGTTGGAGATTTTTATAACGGAGATATTCTTAATGTGGCTCAAAAATTTATTTCTTTAACTGGAGCAACAAAAGAAAATTCGATGTTGTTGTTGCTAGATGGCCATTCCACACACATAAAAAGCGTTGGCGTTATCGATGAAGCTAGAGCACATGGGGTTGAGATTTTATCGTTTCTCCCTCACACTACGCATAAATTGCTGCCATTCGACGTGGCTTTCACGAAACCTATCAGCACGTACTATGACTAAACTATTACTTCTTGCCTCCGCAGTAATCGAGGCCTTATTGTAGGCATGGGTCAGGTGGCAGAATTGTTCGGCAAAGCATTCATTCAAGCAGCGACCACATCGACTGCTATCAATGGATTTAAAAAAAACGGGAATCTGGCCATTTGATGAAACTGTATTTACGGAGACAGACCTTGCCCCTTCAATGACGACCGATATTCCCGTTGCCAACGACACTGCAGACGCAAGTAATAAAATAATTTCTAGTTCGGTGGCAAATCCGTAACCTTGTTGATCATCCTGGATTGAATCGTCACAGCCCAGGACGGTTTAAGAATTGATGCCAGACACATCATTTGCATTAGTTAGCCCAAAGCAATTCTCTCCAGCTCCCGTGACACAAGAGCAGAAACGCAAATCTCGCAATCGGGAAACGACTACCATAATTGCTTCATCACCCTACAAAGCTGAGCTTGAAAATGCGATTTAAAAGAAGAAGGAAGCCGGATTACTCTTTCGGAACCTGGAATGTGCGCTCCCTGAATAGGGCAGGGGCATTAAGGGCCCTCTTGGATCAGGTTGAAAAATATAAGCTGAGCATAGTTGCACTCCAGGAAACAAAATGGCTTAGTAGCGAGATAGACGACCGAAATTCGTACACAATTTTCACAAGTGGAAAACCTGCGGGCCACAGGGAGTTTGGAGTGGCGTTCATTGTAAACAATCAACTTAAGCCGCATGTTATCGACTTCAAACCCATAAACGAGCGGCTGTGTGCGATTCGCATTAAAACTCGGTTCTTCAATCTCTGGCTCATAAACGCGCATGCCCCCACCGAAGTCAGTGAAGACGCGGCCAAAGACGAGTTCTACCACCGCCTAGAAAATCTCTTCGACTCACTTCAATCAAACGATGTCAAATTGCTGCTGGGGGACTTCAACGCCAAAGTCGGAAACGAAAGTTGGCATAGGGGGATTACTGGAGGTTACAGCCTCCATGAAGAATGTAACGACAACGGCCAACGACTAATAGACTTCGCGACCAGCAGAAACATGGTCATTAGCTCAACGTGTTTTCCGCATCGTCGTATTCACAGACAGACCTGGAGATCTCCAGATCAACATACCGTCAACTAAATTGACCACGTCCTTATCTGCAAGAGATGGGCATCGAGCATGATGGATGTTCGGTCCTATCGTGGAGCAAATATTGACTCTGACCACTATATGGTGAAGGCGACTTATAGGTGCAGAATTTCTTCGGTGCATCATTCGAGATTCAACCCGGCAAAAATTTTTGCGGTTGACAAATTGTTGGATGATGCCACGGTGGTCACTTATACGACTGCCCTTGAGGGGAAGCTGACGCCCTTGCTAAATAACATCAGCAACAAAGGCGCCCTTGAGATTTGGGATACACTCAAAGACACCATCAAAGGGGTCGCAGAGGAGGTTGTGGGATACAAAGCCCGGCGAGCCCGAAATGGTTGGTTTGACGAGGAATGTCAAAATGCGGTAGATGCGAAAAACGAGGCATATCGCCAATAGACCGAACGCGCAACTAGAGCCAAAAAAACAAATTATGACGAGCTTCGACGATTTTCGAATAGGTTAATTAGACGTAAGAAACGTAAGCATCTTGACGAGCAGTTGATGCAAATAAACCAAAGACTAGCTAGTAGGAACAGTAGACAAGCGTACAAGCTAATTAATTCAATTAAAAGTGGATACCAACCCAGGACCAGCCTCTGTAAGGATAAAGATGGCAATATAATTAGCGACACCGATAGCGTTGATAAACGCTGGGCCTCACATTTTGAAGAGCTTCCTAATGTTCAACCGAACAACCCCACACAAGAAGCGCTGGAGCTGACGGCTGAAACACTACAATAGAAGAAGTTGATCTCGTCATGCAATCACTGAAACATAATAAAGCCCCGGGCGCTGACGAGAACTGAACTGAACTGCTAAAGCATGGTGGGGAGAGTCTTGTTAAGGCTATACACACACTTATCGTTAAAATATGGAACGACGAAATAATCCCGGAAGATTGGCGCAAAAGTATAATTTGCCCAATCCACAAAAAAGGGGATAAGTTAAAATGTGAGAACTACAGAGGCATCTCATTAGTTTGTACGACTTATAAGATTTTATCTAAAATTCTAGAAAATAGAATTAATCCGTACGCAGAAGAAATCATTGGCGAGTACCAAGGCGGCTTTAGACCTGGTCGTTAGACAACAGATCAGCTTTTTACAGCGAAGCTTTTACTCCAGAAGTGCTGGGAATATAACATCGACGTATACCAAATATTTGTCGACTTCAAGCAGGCATACGACAGTATCGATCGAAGTGTACTGTACAACATTCTGCTGCAATTTGGTATACCAGCTAAGCTAGTGCGACTCATAAGGATGACGATGACTAATACCGTCTCGCAGGTCAGAGTACAGAACAGACTCACTAACCTATTTAAAACTCGTACTGGACTCAAGCAAGGCGACGGGCTGGCGCCGACGCTCTTCAACCTAGCTCTGGAGTATGTAATTCGAGCCATGAATTTGGACAGCAGCGGAACGCTACTCATTAACCCATTAACGACGAGACCCTAAAATCTTACCGATTGAGCTGAAATTTTCCACGTCGGCTTAAAATGGCTAAAAACACATTTTGTAGAAAAATTTTTTTTCCCCGGATGCCGGGTTCAGGCTCCCGGCACTGTTACATATATGTAACATCAGGCACTCGAACTACTCGAGGGTGTTACATATATGTAACATCAGGCATGATACGGGGAAAGTGTATTCAAAGTATATTTTTGATTTTTTATTCAAAAAGAAAACATTACAGTAAATTTTTTTTAATAAAGTGAAAAATATATGAAAGCCAATATTTTACATGAAGTTTGGAATGTAGATAAGGCAACAATAACGTAGAAATAATACGAAATGTGTGCGAAAATTGAGCTGCCTTACAAAAATATTAAGTCAAATATTGTATTATTTTATTTTATTATATATGTGTTTTTGCATGTGGAGTTGTTGTTGTTTTATTGAGAAGTTTCTTGAACACCCACAGAACTAATAGATTTGACAGTTTGTGAATAGAAAAAAAGTTTATAGAACTACAGTAGTTAACAATACAGATTTTGAGGATTATGGAAGATTTGCCAGTAAATTATAAAATTATTGTTTCATTTTTTTTTTTCAATTTGTCCATCCGCCCAATTTGTCTAGAAAGGACTAAATAAAGAGCCTATAATTCCTCCTTGTCTATAATCTGGTCTACATTAGACACCATTTCTTCTTTCGTATCTCAACATATATCCTTTTAAATATTATATTAGCAGAATTAAATAGAAATAACTAATCCTTGGCCTCATGAAAATAAAGCCTTGACTCCTTGCTTCGGATACTTGACTCCGGCTATCAATTTTAATCCACATAGGACAACTATTCTATCCATATTCCGGATTTCTAGAGCAATTCTAATTGCGACTCTCAATATTTTTGGTATGTTATGCCAAATATGGCCGCTCAATTTGCCAGTCAAGAAGACACGAGGGTCTAGAAAATCATGTGACATGACTAATTTTAAGGAAAAACCTAAATAATAGCATTTTTTCTTTTAAATTTTAACATTTATGAAGACTATTTATGCTATTTTCCTAGATAAAAATGTCTTGTTAAAATCCGGAATTTTCATTAATCCGGATTTTATGATAATCCGGAATTCTTTTTTTTTATAATTTATCCGGACTATCGCGTCAATAGTGTAAAAATTCCATAAAATAAAAAAAAAACACTAAAAAAGTACATACTCATACACCTCGTATACGAAGAGTGCACTTTCCCCATATCAGGACGGATGTTACATATATGTAACAGTGTTATAAAAGTACTTATAAAAAGTAAATTACGGACAATATTTGTTTCATTTATTTTTTGTATTGTTTCAAAAAGACCAAGTAATGCCATACGATTAATTTTTTCCCAATATTTTTCATACAATTAAATATAAAAATAAAATTCCTCTACTACTTTTGCCATCGTGACGATTTTCGTCCACATCGAAAAAACCATCAGAAAGAAACCTCTATAACTTCCACAATAGTGAATCAAATTCAGCTAAATTGATTTCTACGCATTGCTAATAGTGTCCAGTACAGGAAAAAACACTTTTTAGTGCCGAATTGATATCCTATTCCTTTAGCAGCCGTTTGAAACGAAGGATGTCTTACTGTTACATATATGTAACATCAGGCATTAATGGGTTAAGTCGACTCAACTAGTAGCTTACGCCGACGACATCAATATCATGTCTAGAAGATTGGGTGATGCAGAAATCCTCCTGCATAATCTCAATAACGCCGCCAAAGAAGTTGGACTACATATCAACGAATCTAAAACCAAGGTCATGATGCAATCAAAAACTAGAACGCCAGTAAATTCAAGCATCACAGTGGGGGACCTCAATATAGAATATGTAGACAACTTCACTTACCTGGGTTGCAATTTGTCAAAGGACGCCAACGAAACAGATGAGATAAAGCGACGGATACAACTAGCTAATAAGTGTTATTTTGCGGTCCTCCAAATTATGAATTCGAAGCTGGTGCACAGGAAGACGAAGCTTCACGTATATAAAACCATAATCCGACCTGTGCTATGCTATGGCTGCGGGGCATGGACCCTAACCCAAAACTCTGAACACCTGTTGGACACATTCGAGCGAAAGGTTCTCCGAAGAATCTTCGGGGCCGTTCGTGAACGAGGTGAATGGCGCATCCGGTACAACCTTGAGTTGTATCAGCTGTATGATGAGCTACAGGTGTCGAAGATCGTGAAATTGCAGCGACTGCAATTAGCGGGACATGTACAAAGGATGAACGACGATCGCATGCCCAAAAAGGTGATGAACGCGCAACGAGTGGACGGAGCCAGATTGCGTGGACGACCCAGAGCCCGATGGGAGCATTCTGTATGTGAGGACGCCCACCGGATGCTAGGCTTTCGGAACTGGAGGACAAGGTCGCGTGACCGCGACAATTGGAGGTCTTCAATCCAGGCGGCCAAGGCCCGACGTCGGGCTATCGTGCCATAAAGAAGAAGAAGCCGAAGAGAAAAATAAAAGAAGAAACTTGAACGAATAAGGAAGAAAATGACAACTACGAAAAAACAGTGGTTGAAACTCCGTCTTCAGATAACGAGGATGAACCAAACCCTTCATGTTTGTATAGCAATGGGCGTTATCTCGAATCAATCAAAGGAAGGATAACATGCCAAAGTTGCCACAAATGGGCCCACTATGGATGTGCAGGTGTCGACGACAACGATTCCGAAGCGGTGCATATTTGCAACTTATGCTTGCTATAAATATTTTGCGTATAATAATAATGTCCCATCTTGCCCCATTCCGTTCTTCCCCAAGTAGTCTGGCTGGTCTAGCGGTTAATGCGCGCGCCTTCGGTGCACAGGGCATGAGTTCGAATCTCACCGTGGATCATGGTGTTTTTCGAACTCACGAGCTTGTGACGGACTATGATCTCACTCAGATGTTAAACGAGTACCCATTTATGGGGATAAATAACAATGCTGAGCATGATGCTGATCTCATTACCTCAACAAAACAGCAGATAAGATCTTGGAAATAGGATTGTCACTAACGCATCCTGCGGCCTTAGTCCAATGCTGGATTGTCGCGCCTGATGAATTTAAAAATGTATATGGAATAGAGTTTATACAATTTAACTTCTATTAAAACTTCCAAAAACCACATAACATAACTAACCGCGAGCACATCTTTATAATTTTTCCACGATCTTTAAGATTGAATGGCGGATATGGAAATTACTATCAAATTATAAATTTAATGTGGGTGCTTAATTGACTTGCATCCAGTTTTTATGTGTGATGATTGACGTTTCTATAGTCAATATTATGTGAACAAATGCTATCATTTAGCACATCAATTTGGAAGAGGGTTACAATGAACTAAAACGTTCAACGTCATAATTATTGCATGAGCATAAGATACTTGTATCCGTCCGTACTAAAAATACAGTTTAAAACAAACGAAATACTTAACGTCGCCCGTAATGGCGTCAAATTTATAACGAATAATTTATACCATACATATAGGATGTCAATATGTGGACTGGTATTGTTTCAATATTTTGAAAACAAGTAATTTTGGAAACTTTTGTGACATATTTCTACTCTTTATATTCGTACAAGATACGAATGGAAATAAAAACGATGACCGGTGGTTGAAATATGCAAATTATTAAAATATACTTGATTCAAACGACCTGCCCCAACCAGAATTTTGGATGGGTGTCTCATGAAATTAATACATACATATTTATATATGACAAATTTAGGTCTTTTGATTTCTAAGTCAGTTGTAGGCAAATTATGTTAGATTAAGTAAAATTAAAAGTTGAAAATCTTAATAGAAGAGGTATTATTATTGGCTTTTTTAACTGGACATTTATAAAAGGCGAAAAAATATGAAATGCTGCTATTCATCTCTTATAGACGTCTCCCCTCCATTTGTAATGTTTTTGACGAAAATAATTGCATTTGTATTCAATTTTAACCCATATATGCCCAAATTATTTTTTTCTCGAATATTTAAGTTTTTTTGGTATATATGTATGTCAAGTCGACAATACTCCAAAGCATATTTTCGAAAAATAAATTGTTTGTAACTGTTGTTGTTGTAAATAATAGCCGCCCCAAAAATGGGGCGTTGGAGATGTTGGACTCCATATAGATTACATACAAATTTGCTTGAGCCATAAAGGGAAGACACAAGTAAATATCAATTTTATACTGTTATTTGGTGAAAATTTATTATTTGGAACTAAGATCCTTAGGTAAGCCAGGTGGGGTCGAATCAAGAGGCATTTTGGAGAGGTTTTATAGGAGCATGTACTTAGATACTACATTACATTTAGGGTGACCACCTGCCTGCCTTCGATTTACGGTTCACGAGCGTATAAAATACGGGTTTTAGATTTTTTTTAAATTAAAAAAAAAAACTATTATTATGCTATGCCGATATGCCTTTATTGTTACAATATTCCTTATTTGATGGCATAGCCTCCAATAACTCTTAATTTTGCAATAAAAAGTTATAGAAATCTTTCAATGTCATTTTAAAATTGCATTTTATTTTAGGGTCAGCCTTTACAGTGTGAATACATATTTATTCGGTTCCGAATACATATTCTATCTGTTCATGCGTTACCGCAAAGCGAGAATATTCTGCCGGAACGGAGAATTATTGCCGGGACGCGTATTTATGAAACCTTGTTCAGTTCGTCACCTGCTTGGGAACGAAATCGATTAGCTTCTTAGTGCCAAAATTACCCAAAACCCTTATCGATTTCGTCCACTGGTAGTGGAGAGTGAGGGTTCCTAAAATACGCTGCCAGGATAGAAAAGACCACTTTCAAAATTCGAATCATATTTTCCTATTATTGACAGCTGTAAATAATTTTGTCCGTGAGTCAGGGCTTATCACTTCATCGGCATCTCTTCATCTCCTGAACATATTTATTAATTAGGGGCGAAATTACCTAAATTCTTCATAAAGTTCATCCAAGTTGACCGTAGTTATGTTTAGACATCCGACTATTTTCTCCAGTTGCTCAAATTTCAGTTCGTGCTGCAAGCAAATTGAAGGGTTGCAGACAGTACAGGTAAGTGTGTTCGGCAAAATCAAATCCTGATTCCAAATACCGCAACGCATTCATGTATGTACTATGTTAACAGTGTCAACTTGATTACGTCACTTTCGCATCCCGGCAAGTTTCGAAGTATTTGGTTGACTTTAATGCAATAAAAAGTTGTCTCTAATCCTTTGATGGAGTTTTTCCTTGAATCATCCATTGTTTGCCCCGTATTTTATTCTTTGAATTACGGGTTTTTCGACTTTCCGTCCACCAGCTGTTGGGCATCCGTTATATCGATAAGGGATTTTTCGCAGTATCTGTCCGATAAGGTTTCTGATACGAAAGCAATATAATTTCCGTAGGGAATACTAGCTTCTTCAGCGACAAAACCTAATTATTACCTAACATTTTTTCTTGATGACATTTGTCGAGAAACCATTTTTACCGTTAACTGGTGTACTAATGGGCTCAAAATATAAGTGTTGGTTTTGTATTTTTCCGGCTTACTTTATAATTATTGCGATACAAATCGATTTTTTGATGGATTTCAATAAAAAATTATAACAGCTATTAATTAATTTAATTCTTGGGTATAATAAATAACAGTAAATCGATTTACCATTATTATTTCCATGAGAATGTTAATGTAGCCATAGACCGAGGCGTTGGGTGTCTACACTCTAAGTTTTTTTCAACTAGAATCCAGTAATACACAACTAGACTTGAGCTCCTAGATTTTCTAGTTGTAAATCTAGTGAAAAAAATATTACTGGAAATCTAGTTAAATTAGTCAATAGAAATCTAGTGCGGATAAATAGATATCTAGGACAAATAACTAGAACTCTATTCAAAAGCCAAACTGGATTTCTAGTAAAAAACAAGGGATTCCAGTCAGATTTACTAGAACTTCTAGTGAAAAGTACTTAAGATAATCTAGTGAATCGTACTAGATTCATTTGAATTTTACTAGATGATCTAGATCATCTGAAAGTATGTTTTTTTTTTCTTTTTTGGTATTTTCTTCATTTTATCGCTTTTAAAACGATATTTCAGGTATAACAACCTGATATATCTGAAAATATAATGACAAATAAACAAAACTTTTTCGGTAAAATCTAAATTTTATTGTTATACTTTATTGGTTATTGTACAAAACTGGTTAAGGTACGCTTATACGATTTTCTGGCACCCAACTCGAAGTGTGACTCGAAGTGACTTCAGTCTTTCACATTCTCCTGCCTTAAATAGATAAGAAAATATTGACAATGCATCTATTAAATTAAGTTTAGTTTTAAAAATAAAAACATAAAAAAACCATTAATTTAAATTGAAGAAAAATGTAATATTGCCATATATTACAAAAATAAAAAATAAATAAAAACAATTTATGATCAATTCGCGAGACGCACAGCCAACTGCAACACAGACAGCAAAAATTACGCTATTGCGCTCCTTTAGTCGCTTGTATGCTGCTTCCATGCTACTTTTTTAGATTACCTAGATTTCTGTTAATTTTTTTCACTAGAAGTAGCCTAGTAAAAAATTACTGGAAAAAAGACTTACTGTGTATACTATTTTTTGGGGCATCAAGAAAACCGATCCATATTTTTGTCGGTTGGTAAAAGATTTCATGTTTATGGGTAAATATCGTTTCTTACATCTTTTTTGACACTAAAATTACTAATACTAGATTAATTTTATAAAAATTAATTAAACTATTTTGAATTGTTTTTGTATTGTTTGCATCTGTCGAAAACCCTCTACTTCAACCCGGAAATGGAACAAAGCTAGCCAAGATACAGTTACGACGTTTTAGTTGCAGCTTTGCCAACATCTTTTTAAAGGATATAAGTAAAAACCCTTTAAAAAAGTGTTACCAGTTTAGTTTAAAAATTTAAAAAGTGCACCGATTTAAAAATGGGGCATTGGGCATATATGGGTTAATTGCTCAATGTGTACAGGTAATCTGTAATAATCGGAGTCCAGATTTAAACTTATTAAGATCTACTAAAAAAAATTATTCACTTTTTGTTTAGGCGCCAAGTACTAAAAATACTCCAAAATTATGCTTATGATATTAATTTAAAATATTTGAATGTGTGAATGCTCGCATCAATCACCGTTGAACTATTCGTTTGAAATAATGTCGACGGCATTCAACACCCAATTAATGACCCCCTATTGACAAATCCCTGGCAGGGGTATCTAATAAAAAAAAATCGATGATTAAAAATGGGCTTGTCAATTGCTAATTTTCTCAATAAGTTATTTATTTTAAAACCTATTATTTGAATTTACATAATATCATAATAAATCTCTACAGTAGCTATTCATAAATCCGTTGTTTGAAAATCGCCTAAAATTTGTCGATACACACTGCGATTACGCAGCATGCGGTTTTAAAGTTTAAACGCGCCATATTGCTCAAATGGCTGCAGGCTGCACAATATTTCTGATATGCCGGTGCATCCGAAATCCAACGAAAAGGTCACGCGTTCATCGTATCGTACCGCCCCTTATTTGAATATTGGTTTTTGCGCTTAGCGAATTCGAAAAGCGGACTTTTCATATGATGCACATGTTTTTTATTGTCGCTTGATTCCGATGGAAATATACATATTTTATATCTATTTTTGGTTTTTTGCATGCGTGAGAACATCATCGGTGTTTTTGTGGGATTTTGTGGCTTTGCATTAATTAGCCAATTTTTAATGTATTTTTTTTTTTATCGGGATCAGATGATACTTATACAAATAAGCAAGAAGAACGATTTTTCAAACTCGTTATTTTTATAGGGAAAACCATGTAATTTAAATCTACAACAACGGTTAGGATTCTTCATTAGTTTCAATTGTTGGTCGCAGAAAATATTCTTTGGAAAATTTGAGATCCAAATTTTAAGAAAATACCATACCATAAATAACTTTGTTTGTCTCTTAACGATAAGTGGGACATCACCTGCACGTGTTTTGAATTTATTCCTGATTACATCCAACTTGCCTACGAATTTTTTTAAACCCATGGCTGGTCTATACTTAGTACTATGTAGAGAGGGTCTTGGAAAACTGTAGTCCAGCAAAACGATTAACGATCATGAAAAAGCCTTCATTCAGTTTTATTTACCTAATTGATACGCTTGCAGTGAGTTTAAAAATTCGGAAGACTGAAAATATGGCACATTATGGTCCTTACCAGGCAAATAGGTTTCCCCTTTGTCAGTAAATTTAAAACGTTCATGTGCACACAGCGTCAGCATTGCTTCCCGTTCACATCAATGAGCAGTGGCCAGTGGCGTAACACCATTTTTTGTGTGTTCAAATACAAAGCCGGTTCTTCATACAGTCGAAGAAAATCAACAAGAACGGCTTTGCAATCGAAAAACTTTCTAACTTTAGCTTTGGGAGCTTTGGTAGCTCGGTGGGCAGAAAAGACACTGGTTGGTTTCAGATTGTAAGACGAAACCGGACGGGTAAACTTGCACGACAAGAACCATCGTTCTTACAATGTGAAATGCACAATGCTTGTCTGCTGGCCACTACAAAAGCTCTCGCCGTTCGTTTATTAGCACCACGAGATTTAAGAGCCCAAAAGTCACATGAAGGATTTCACGAACCATAAAAAAAGCACGAATGTAAAAAAAACAACACTCCGACGTAAATATTTTTTGTAGACAAGAAGAGATATACACTTTTCGAAGTCAAAACAAACGCTAAATTTTGTGTTCTTCTTTCACCAGGCCCTTAGATAAACAAATATATTTTCCTAAAATCCTTGAAAGTTCATGAGACAATCCGGATCCTCAAATTTTCACCAAAAAATATTTGTTTTGCATGGCTGCGCTATATGTTGTAACTGTAGCCGCAGTTTATGATCCGACCCAACCTTTTCCTTGCCAAGTACCATATGGGCAAAAATATTCTTTAGGTCCCTCTGGAAATAAACTATCTTAAAACATTTTTGGTGATACTACCTTTCCTAAACTTTTTTCTAAATTCCAGTCCACTTTGTCATGAACTGTTAAACACGAAGGAAATAGTTTGAGAGTGGCACTAAACTTAGTTCAAACTAGTTGAATACTAAAATGTTTTATCTTGCTTGCGGTATACACACAGTCATTAGGGCTGTGGTGCGGAGGCCACATTTAGTTTAGAAGGAGTCTTGTAACTTAGGCCACCTACACACGAAGTATCCGAATCCTTTTTTTTTATGATTCTTTGTTCTGTCAAATTCATATTATATTTTTTTCGATTTTGACAGAACGAAAATAAAAACAAAGGATTAGGATTGATTACGTTACGTTACGTCTTCAAATCATAGTTTCGCTGGATCGAATCCTATTGTAGGCACAAGTAATTTACAATGCCTAAATATCTCCAACACCTATAGAGGTCAATGTTGCGCTCCGTGAGTGTTTTTATTTGAAAATAAAAAAAAACAATTGATAAAATCAGTAATTTAACCAACGATACAACAAGAACGCTATTCTAAATATAAGAATGCAAAGAGTCAAAGTAGCTCTTAGCAAAGTTATTTTAAGTAGAAACGGTAACGTCAAAATCATGTTTCAAAAGACTTGGTTTAACGTCGATCCACACTTTCTAGTCATTTTCCATACAGTTGTCAGTCAATCAATTAACTGACAATCTGTCAATTTGTATGGAAAATGACTGATGACTGAAAAGTGTGGATCCACCTTCAAGAGTATTTTTGACAGATTTCACTCTGCTTTTTTTCTCAGTGTAGGGGGGGGGGGGGGCACTCAAAAAGTTGGCGGGAGGGCCCCGAGTGAAGTTGTTCCGCCACTGCACAAATTCTTGAATTTTCGTATGCTAGACTTGGTCATAATATCGGTGAAAACCAGTCGGACGTATCAATGAATGATTTTAAATTCCATAAAATTGCCAGAGACTTGCATGTTTTTTATATCCTTTCTTCTAACGGTTAAACATTCCACTCAGCAACTAAGTTATAAATTTTCCATTTAAGGCATGAAATGACCAAAAAGAGTCCTCGCAAAAGGTAAACCTTAAGCCGGCCCCACACCGACCGGAGTGTGGCAAACACCGCACAAAAGATTGATACGAAAAATCGTGCAGCAGCTGTGCAGCAGTGTGGTTGGGCGACTCCAAGGTATCATTCTTGGACCGATCTTTTGTGCGGTGTGTGCCACACTCCGGTCGGTGTGGCGGGGCCGGCTTTAGGGCCTCACTAAGAGAAAGATTTAAACTTTGAACGAGTACACAAGACGAGAGATTGTAGGAACTGATTATGTTATCGATTAACCTTCCGGCGGGCGCAATACTAATCCTAACAGGATCGGGCGCAATGCATCTAACAGATTAAGTGCATAAAAAAGATGAAATTAAGTTTCTGTATATTTTAGACTCTTATTTTTTGTTGCATTATCTTTTTGAAACAGTTCTACGAAATTTTGGAAACAAATACTGGCTCACAAAGTTTGATACCCTTCACATTTTCAATTTTTTAAGAATATTCCGTTTTCAACCGCTTCAATATTTAAAAAAAAACCTCCCACAACTCGATTTGGTGAGCCTAAAAGTCAACACAACGTTATAACGCAATGTGAAGAGTATAACAAGTGGAAATTTTCATAGAAAAGGTGAAAATAATACAATCGGGCGCAATACATCTGAGAGATTATTTCATCCCCTCCCGCCCCTCAGAAATTTGGTAGAAAGAAACTGAAAACTGCTTTGGGTAGCTGATCGATAAAGATTAAGCTACTGTGAGTTTCAGTTTACTCCCTTTTCATATCGCTGCTTGGCGCAACAAAAACTGGCCACTTAATCTATCAGATGCATTGCGCCCGCCCGAAGGTTAACGACCCTCACACGTGAGTTTCCAGTCCCCGATATCAAATCGCTAAAAATTACGAATATTTTAGTGTTCGTGAGGTTCGTTACTACAGTCGAGTCAGTCCCAGGACTATACATTTTGTATTTATTCCAGAGCAGTGGCGTAAGGTTTTTTGTGTTTGTTAAAGCGAGGGCCCTCTCCTTATACAATGAAATTTTCTATTTATTTGATATCCATACGGCAGTGTCCTCTAACTGGAATTGCTATTCTCAACACAATTGATCGTCAACATGACTTGGAAATTCGTTAATTTAATATGGGAATGCATCAGCATGACTTAGGAATTCGTCAATTTGTTAGTGAAGTTTCCAAATTTGAGTGATGGAAATTCATCAATGACATGGAAAAGCGTCAATTTAATGTTGCTTTTTCATTTGACACATTCAGGTGTTCTTCGGTCTGCCCCTGGCCTTGGGTCCATCAAGTGGAACTTCCATAAATTCGTCAACATGATTTTAAAATTCGTCGATTTCCAATGGAAATTCATCATAATGATTTGAAAATTCGCCAATTTGAAACGTGTTTGTATTCATATTTTAAAAGCATGACTTTTAGCTTAAGGCATTAATCGGCGTTATAAGCTCGATATTTCTGACTGTATACGTTTTGGGCTATTGAATTAGGACCATTAATATATCTGAAACAAATATGGCTTTCTTTGGCATCTTTGGGCTATGTTTATAGGGACCCAATCGAGTAAACGGGTGGGAATGAATTTATTTAATTGAAATCCAGGATTTGTTTGTAGACGGCTATCAGGTTTTGGTAAAACGCGATTTACACTTGACAACGAAATTTAGGTTTATTAAGAAAACTCGGATCCTGTTCATACTATTGTCCTAATTTTTTACACGATCTGACTTATGTCATACACACACGGATGAATACATACCTACAATAAATTTTTTTTTTGAATTTTCTCTCAATAATAATCCAAAAAAAATTATGATTTTGACAGAACGAATATCCAAAAAATCCTGTTTTTATTGCAGCGATTTAAAGGCTTTCCGTCTATGTAAATCTGTAAAGTTTAAAATAATTGTATTCTCCCTATATAAACAGTATATTTACATTATTTTAAAATATTTTCAGTTCAATACAAAATTTATGAACCGTAATTAAAAAACAATTTATGCATCACATCAGAATACAATATTTTGAATTTACATAATAAGCATGTATGTACTGAATTCAGCAACAAAACAAATATTTTATTGATATTCGATATTCCAGTCACAAGAAATAAGCTTAAATTTTCAATGAAAAAGCTATTAATTTTACGATGAAATGTGAAGATGTCTCATTTAAGTTCCTCCACCTACGTACGGGCAAAAATCCAAAAATGACGAAATGAAATGCGAAATAAGTTATCAAAGAAAGAAAATGAAAGAAATATATCGAATATATATGAGTATATACGCCATGTATAAATTATTAAACAATATTAATGCATGTACATAAAAGAATAATAATTTGAAATTGATTTAAATTGTGACGATTAATCAAATTGGCAAATTCTAACATATTTCTATTCAACGAACGTTCGGAGGCTAATCTTCAATGAAACAGCCATTATGGATAAAGTTAATCTTTTGATGGAATTTATAATGTAGGTGGAGTTTTGCAGAGAAATTTGTCAGGAAAAAGTGGTGGATGCTGTGGATGATAAATACAACGAGATTGGATGATAGTGTCACATTGCATAATTTGTTAATGACACAATATTGAGGCTATAGTGTCATCGATTTGACACAATTGACAAAATGCTTTGCTAGGAGTGTGTATATAGTTAAGAATTATACTGTGGCTTTTGGGTGGGCTTTTCTCAGTGAAAAATATCTGCGGATTTGTTTTTATATACTGAATGTATAAAACTTTTCACCTTATGCAATCGATGTAAGAAAAGGTCTATTTGCTTGCAATCACAGCAAATTTTAGAGTAGCTTCAATTTTCTGAACCGTGAAGAATGGCATGGTTTCCCGCACAATATTAATCTAAAAAAAACACTTTTCAACTGTTTTAAACTACTTTTTTATTTTTTTTCTCAACAACACACAACAACCCTGATACATTTAACTTAACAATCGTAATTTTGATTCGATACCCGATCAACGTTGGTGTCGATATGTCATATCAAATTGAAATAAGTATGCATTCCAATATTGGAGATGCCGAATTTCATCTTAAAAAAAAAAACTAAAAATTTCTGAATAATACGTATTTCATATTATATACCTATTATTCAGAAATTTTTAACTTTGTTCATCTAAATCTGATAAAAGATTTATTGTTAGATTTTATTGCGTTTTTATGACATCTTTTATCTAATTTTTCAATAAAAAAAAAACAGAAATATTGAAACGGGAATCAAGTGGGACAATTATAAGGAGGTTACACGCGTCGTAAAATTATTTTGTTTTGGTTTGTTACTGCAAAAATGTTTTGAAACATTTTGTTTGTTGTGCTTTAATCTAATATGGGTATCACGGATTAGTGTCCTATTACAATGATGCGTACTAAAAACAACATTGACGTTTTTATAGACTAGTTTTATTATTATTTTAATCATTCACCATGGAATGTATATTATTATTAATAAACATAAAAAAATATTATGAAAAGTGTTCCATTTAAGACGTGTCCTATTTTATTTTGAATAAAATGCAAACTTTTCGAAATTTTTCCAAATACATATATTATTTTTACATTAGGATTACGTGTGATATTTTATTATTTCTCGTCGCGACTAATCCGTAGATATCTCATTATTTCGGTCATATTATATCAATGCAGGATAGACTCCTGATGTATTGGGAGAAATGAAACGCAGTATAGGAGTTCAGTAAAATACGTGTTTCACGCTTGACATTTATTCGAAGAAGAAGGAATTAATTAATTGAATTAATCAAGCGCCAAAATTATATGACAATTCAGAAATTATGTTGGCTATACATTGACTCATCGAATGATACAAACAAATTCACAATACTCCCACTTATTCGATGTGTCTGACAAATTTCCAATTTTATACAAGATCAAGAATTCAAAAATAGATAACTTACATATCCGTACTTTATAAAGAAAAATAATAAAGGATTAAATAGTTAATCCCATTTCTATAGTGCAAAATTGATGTTTAGCGATTGGAACAGATTTTGTTACGTTATCAGCTATCATTTTATCAGTATTAACTTTCAAAATGTTTACATATTCTGTACTTACACAATCTCTGATGAAATGATGACGTATATCTATGTGTTTCGTTTTCGGATTGTACCCACCAAACAAAATGATTCGCCGGCGATCTGAAGACGATTTGCCAAGACGAGAAATTTGTTCGCCGGTGAACTCGTATTCAGATCGCAAACAGATTGCCTGAGAAGAATATGGTACTTCTATGGCGAATTGCTCCGGCTAACCGAAAGCGATACGCCAATATAATCCGTAAACGATGTGTCGCGGCGAACTGAATACGATAAGTATTTACGACTCGTAGAAGTTTTGACATTACGAATTGTAAATTATTTGCCTTTGCGATTCGTAGAAGTTTTTCCATTACGAAGCGCAAGCGATTTGCATTGGCGATTCGTAGAAGATGACTTTTGCCCGACCAGATTCGAATTGATGTTTATTATTTTACATGTATAATAACTCGATAACTCGAAGCTGAAGGGAACTTTTATTTCGACTTATGGAAATTTTAAGGTATCGAGTTGAGTCATTGAGTCCAAATCAAAGAAAATCGACATATAGAGTCCAGTCTTTTATAATTTAACTTCGAGTTATAGAATTGTTTTTTTTTTTTCATCATAATAAAGAAAAGTCTGATTCGAATTTTCATCGCCGCCGTGAATTATGCTCGAAAGATACGCAAATTGTTCGCCATGATGAAGAAAGTTCGTACTGACTTCGAATATTCTTCATCATGTCGTACTATTTGCGAAAATCCGACGATAGTTCGTCTAGTCGAAGAAGACTCGAATCAGACTTTTCTTCATTCCGGTGAAAGTTCGCCAAATTGTTTGGTGGGTATGCTCCATTTTTTGCTAAATCGATTGCGCCTTTGTTGTCGCTGAATATCTCAAGTGTTGATCGCTGACCACCAATTATTTCGTGCTTCAACTGATTAAGCCTGAATGCCTCCTGGCATGTTGCTGCAAGTGCATTGTATTCGGCTTCGGCTTGCTTAATGCCACTGTCGGTTGGTTTTGCAAGACCATGATATGGCTCCATGTTGCCACAAAAAAAAAATGTATCCGGTACAAGATCTTCTATCGCAAAAGCTAGACGCCCAATCAGCATCCGTATATGCACACAAATCCTGCAATTTACTGCTTCTGTTAAAAGTCAATTGACTGTTTAAAGTACCTTTGATATATCGTAAGATACGCTTCACCGCCTTCCAATGCGCTAAGCCCGGACTTTTATTAAATTGGCTCACATTGGACACTTCAAACGAAATTCAGAATGCTCCCAACTGCCTCCTGGTATGGTATTGCTTCCATCTGCTTAATTTCGTTTTGAGTGCTTGGTGCCATCTCTCGTGTTAATTTTTGGTTTGGATCGCAGGGCAATTTTGTTGGATCACAATCAATCATGTTGAACCTTCGAAGAACCTGTTCAGCATATTTTCGTTGATCTAACTCGAGAACTTCCTTGTTCTGATCGGAATTTATTTGTAGTCCTAGTATATTTGACGCTTTGCCCAAATCTTTCACGTTAAAATTGTTCGTTAACACAAATTTGAGTTGATCCTTCCATGATGAATTGTTGGACAAAATCAACAAGTCATCTACATACACTGCAACAATGATGATGGATGTACCTTTTCGACGAACGTAAATACATGCATCTGTTTTGCAGCGTATAAAATCGGCTTTCGTAAGAACTTCGTTGAGTTTAATATTCCGTTGACGACTGGCTTGTTTTAGCCCATAGAGCGATTTCTTAAGCTGGCATTCTCTACCACTTCCGTCGTCGTATCCTTCCGGTTGTTTCATAAAAACATTTTCATTGATATCACCGTGTAGAAAAGCCGTCACTACATCCATTTGATCGATTCCGAGGCTTAATTTCACAGCCAACGCCATCAACAATCGAATCAATGCAAAACGAGCCACTATGGAGAGTAGGTTTCCTCGTAGCCAACGCCTGGTCTTTGATTGCAACTTTCGCCACCAATCTCGCCTTATAACGCGCGATATTTCCATTAGAATCAGTTTTCTGCTTGAAAACCCATTTGCAATTAATTGCTTTGGCACCTTTAGGTAGTTCGACCAACTCCCAAGTGCGAATTTCGATTAAAGAGCAATACTCATTGTCCAAAGCCGTTTTCCAATAGGCTTTATAGTCCCCGTTAAGTGCTTCGCCGACTGTAATTGGTTCGCAATATAGGACTTCATCTGAAAAATATGAAGCTTCGAATCGTTGAACAGGTTTCTTTGAACGTTGCGAACTGCGTAAAGTTGGAACTTCTCTGTCGGTAACCAATGTATCGTCCGTTTCAGCGGTTCCATCGAATTCCGGAACGTAGGTGTCATCGTCATCAGCATCTTCAAAATCATCAAATGACGATTCATCAATCGAATTATTAACAACAGCAGTGTTAGGGCGATGCTGCACGCCAATTGGGTTCTGCGCTTCTGGTTCATCTTGCACAACGTTGTTATGGCCATGTTGCACGCCATTCATATGCCCGGGCTCAATTTTTGCAACACAGTCTTGGTCATGTTGCACACCATTTGTACTCGGTGACAGTTCAATTAACAAATTATCGTGGGTATCGCACCCATTTGACATGCTCTGCTCGATGACCATAACATCATGACATACTATGACTTTGTTATTCTGTGGATCCATCAAGCGATATCCCTTTTGGTTCTCGCAATAACCAACAAAAATGAGTCCTCCGGACTTAAATTTCCGTTGTTTCCCTTTCGGAATCATCGCTATCGCGATTGAACCAAAAACCTTCATGTGACTCAAATCCGGCTTCTTCCCGCTCCAGATTTCCATTGGCGTCTTGTCTCCCAAGATCCTTGAGATTGTGTGATTCTTGATATAGGTGGCGGTATTCATGGCTTCGGCCCAATATCTCGTAGGTATTATTAAACTTTTTAATTATGGAATGATTATCGCAAATTCCGATATATTTGTAATTGTTTTATAAAAACACCGGTTTTTTAAATTTGCAGGAACATTTAATTTTATTAATCTGTATGCATTTCGAGTGGCGTTCCACCCATCTTCAGCAACACGAATCGAATCGAATCGTGTTGCTGAAGATGGGTCGAACGCCACTCGAAATGCATACAGATTAATAAAATTAAATTTTCCTGCAAATTTAAAAAACCGCTGTTTTTATAAAACAATTACAAATCTCGTAGGTAATTTAGTATCTTGTAGCATGCATCTGGGTTTTCCGTCAAAGTTCGAATGGTGCGCCCCGCCAATCCATATTGTTGCGGTGTGTATGGTACAGAACTTTGATGTTGGATCCATGAAGATCCAAGTAACTTTCGACTGTTTTGAGAAAAATTCAGTCCCATTGTCGCTTCGTAGCCTTTTAATCTTGAAACCAGTTTGGTTTTCAACGAGCCGCTTAAATTAACAAAATCTGCTGAATGCTTGCACGATATTTAGGCGCCCAAAAGCCACTGGAGCCATAATAATAACAACACTCCGATGTAGATATTTTTTATAGACAAGAAGAGATATACACTTTTCGAAGTCAAAACACATGCTAAATTTATTGTTCCTCTTTCACCCTTAGATAAACTAATTTAATATTGTCCTAAAATCTTTGAAAGTTCATGAGACAAACCGGATCCTAAAATTAAAAAAAAAAAATGGTTACGCTATTTGCTGTAACTGTAACCGCGGTTTGTAATCGGAACTACTCTTTTCCTTGCTAAGTACCATATGGGCAGAAACATTCTTTATGTCCCTCTGCATATAAACTAGCTTAAAACATTTTTGGTGATATTCTCTAAACTTTCGAACTAAATTCCAATCCACTTTGTCATGAACTGTCAAGCATAAACAAAATAGTTTGACAGTGGTACTAAACTTAGATCAAACTAGTTAGTACTCCCTGTGGTCTGTGATGCAGAGGCCACATTTGCATTGAAAGGAGTATTGCCCAGATTGCTGTATTGACTTTAATTTAAGTACAAACGATCTTAAAATTGAAGGATTTAGATTAGAGCCCACTTAAATTTAAAGCTAAAACAAGGAATAGAGTTTAATTAATAACGTGTCGATTTTTTCAATTGTAAGTAAGTAACAAACTTAGGCCGCCCACACACGATGCGTCCGAATCCATTCTTTGGATTCTTCGTTCTGTCAAATTCATACATTTTCTTCGATTTTGGCAGATCAAAAGTTAAGAAGGATAAGGATTGACCATGTGTGTGGATGTGCGGCATTAGGGTAGATAGGGCGCTCGTCTTCAAATCAAAGGTTTGCAGGATCGAATCCCATTGTAGACGCAGTTAATTTACTAGGTATGCTTAAATATCACCAACACCTAAAGAGGTCAATCCCTGCGCTGTCTGAGCGTTTTTTTTTAAATGCTTGTTAAAGCACAGTTCTTCATATTTTATATTTAACTTTTCAATTTTATCGAATTATACCAATTTGAATTTTCATTAATTTTTTTCATTATAAAAATTCATTTTAATTCTTTTATATTTGGCAATCCTATTAATTTCAATTCTAATTTTCACCTCATATCCTACTGTTAACATATCCGCTATATTTTGCTTTCATTATACCAAATTATATTCAATAAATCAGTTCTGTATCAGACTCAAAAACGATTTGATTTTACAAAACATTTTACAGCCAACGTCTATAATTTAAATCCATATCTCTCCAATACAATACTGTTGCTGCGGTACGTGCACCGTATGCAATTTCCAAGAATCAAAACTATGTACATAAGTCCAAGTACTGAACTTGGGCATATAAATACTATTAAAGTGCAAAATCGCGCTTAACAAAGTAAAAGAACTTTGTTCTGCTATCCGTTCTCTTAAGAACTTTTATGTTTCCGATATTTTCCGCTACTTGTCCTCTTTAGTAAGGTAAGTGTCGCTAGTGTCGATAAAAAGAAGAAATTTTTCTTTCCAGAACTGAAAGCGTAATGTCCCTACGAATGCAGAGAGTCAAAGTAGGTGTTAGTAAAGTTATTTTAAGACGTTCTTAATTTTAGTAGTAACACTGTAAGGTCAAAATCATGTTTCAAAGTAGTTTTTAGTCACCAGTTCAGTGAAAGATATGGATCGACCTTCAAGAGTGTTTTAGATTAATTTCAATCTGTTTTTTTCTCAGTTAAGGGGGGCCCCCTCAAGAAGTTGGCGGGAGGGCCCCGAGTGAAGTTGTTCCGCCACTGCGTACTAGTTTAAAATCTGAGTGAGATCATAGTCCGTCACAAGCTCGTGAGTTCGAAAAACACCATGGATCACGGTAAGATTCGAACCCATGACCATGTGCACCGAAGGTGCGCGCACTAACCGCTAGACCAGCCAGACTCCAAATACTAATTGTTAACCACATTTTCCGAATAAAATGATCTTTTTATACCGTTATTTGGTGTTTTATTTCCTGTGAAACTTTCGTAGTGACTTGCATGTTTGTACTGTTTTAAGGAATTCTAGTAAGAAAATCCTAACCGGACTCCGGGTTTGAGACCTTGTGTTATTAAAAGAGCTAGCAGTTTAATGAAAACATGTCCAACAAGTTTGAAGAAAATACTGTTATCACTTTCCGACATACTATCCCATCGAATGGGAGTATGTATAATGTCGTTTCCCGAGGAAAATGTTTTTCTGAACATTACAATGCGCAACTAATTTTAAAAGTATGCACACTTGTCTAGATTCCATAATGGTACCATACATTTGTCTCATTATTCCTTATTTTAGCTGGTAGAGTGTTTTTTTTACTAAATAATATTGCAGCATTCGGGATATCATTAGGCCCCTAGAGGTCCTTCAAACTCGAGTTTTAATGAAAAGTGCAGTTATTTGACCAAGTGAACATTTCACGGAGCTTTGACATACATAATTATTTTTTTTTATTTTGGCTAACATTAGGAATAATGAAGCAAGTTGCCTGGAAAGTTGTAGTCCTGTCGCGTCTCTTTTCTTTAGAGAACAAACGCTCTCGCGACTTTTCAAAATTCGTAAAATAGTGGCAGACGACTCGTACATTTGCTAATTAACATGAATCCAAACGTATAACACTATTGAACAAAAAAGTTATTTTTCCATTAAGTTCCTTTTAAAACGGAAGTTTCGTTAAGTTTTATGCCATTTCACAAAAAAAAAAAATATATATAACTTTTTCCGCCCGTGTCCAACTAATGAGCTAAGCAGCTAAAGATGCTGACAACTTTACGACAAATCATTTAAATCAATTTTATCTGTAAATTTGCAGTGATTACAACTTTTAACAATTTTTTTTTCAATTTACGACCTAAATATTGCAATTTATTGTCTTTGTGTGACAGTGTGATACCTCTAGTAAACTTGTGCTTCATCTATATATATACAGATGAAGCACACGTTTTACCAAATATGAGCATTATGGTGTGAATCGTCTTTTCTTTCGTTTATGTGAGAAATCTCCGAAGATTTTTCCAACTTGTTTATGACTTAAATTGACAGAAATAAATTTACAAAACTTTATCGTGTGATAGATTTAAATTTGAATGTCTTTTTGTCTGGAATCTCGACAATGAACTCGGTGTGCATAGTATAAGTTATGTGAGCTTTGCCGTAACGCCAAGGAAGGAGGACATGGCCGATCAATAGAAAAAAGAAAGAAACGTTTTGATCAATGGTTTATTTCTAATCATCTATTTAATTTGGCGTTAAACTCGTAATATGTAAACTGTTGTATTGCTTCTGAAATGGATGACAAATTTTCATCAACAAAAAATAGGTATAAACTCTATAATATTTAAATAAATCGTGATTAGTTTTGAAAATAGTAATATACCTATTTAATTAAAATAGAACCGAAAAATTAAATCGTGGAAATATGTATCACTGATTTAAGCCGTAGATATTATTCCGCTTTCCTAATTCTAATTATGTATACACTTATACATACTTGAAAAGCATTAACAATTTTTAAATATGCATGATAAAATTTATCTTTTGATCACATGCATATTTCGAATATTTCCACAAGGAAAGAACATAAATAAAACCGTGAACCATATTTTTTCATCTCATCTTGAACACAAATTATTTATTATGAATTTTGCATAAAAGTTATGGACAGTGAATTGCACAACCTTCACAATTATTTCGCACATCTTTAGACATGTGCATATCAAATTGTAATTTGAATTTGTGTTCCATATCCCTTATTTCGTAACGTAGCGGAAAAATTCTAAAGATTCATCTCACCTTGTTATATAACTTGGAAAAAAAATGCGTAATTAACGATCTTGTAAAATGTTCAAGGTTAAACGAAAATGAAATACGCGCAACGGGTGCTGATTGCCAAATGTTGTTTAATTCACATCTGAAGAATATAATATGTATCAGCTACATACGAACATTATGTAAATTGGATCAATTTATTATTTAAAAACTAGGGGTCATTAACAGGCGTTTGGTCGCTATAATATACAATTTTCGTATGGTAACATCGATAAGCATCCTACCTACAATTGACCACATTTTTCATATTTCAAAAAAACGGTTGCATGCTGAAATGCACCAGGAGTCTGTGAAACCAGTCTTCAACGGAAGCACTAAAACCACGCCACTATATCCCAGCCAGCATTTAACACATTTGTAATCATTATTTCATGCAACACGCGTAAGCACATATTGCTTATTCATTCATCACGTTTTCGTACAAGCAGTATATGACGATGTCCCCCTATTTCATGTATATACGCATTTGCGCCTTATTACGGATAATCATTATAAAATCGTTATTCGTAAACATTATGTAATAGTTACGTTGCATACATTTTTAATGCATCAATCGTAAAGACTACATAATCGTTAGTCATAAAGATTACGCAATACTTATGTAACATATATTTTTAATGCGTAAAGAATGTTAATGGCTTGTACGAAATGGATCAATAATGCATGATTCGTGGAGATTAAAAATGAATTATGCTACATATATTTATAATGGTTTATATGGTTACTAAAGACTGCCCTGTGGCATGGGTCGCGAATAATGCCACCGCCTTTCCCAGCGTGTCGTAGAAGGCGACTAAAAAGGGACCTAATCCAAGGTGGATCAGCATGCGCCGAGGGATGCATGGTCAAGAGGGTGCTTGGCCGCTAGTATGCGAAGGTCGCAGGCAACCATGACATCTGAAGCCTGAGGCACGTTTTAACATCAACAAGACCTCCCATAGGTTAGTGTGTGTGTGTATGGGTTGCCGCGTCTGGAGATAGCCGGCGGACGTAAAAGGAAAGTCCATAAATTTACTTATTTCCACACACTAGTGCCAAAAACACAACCTTTCTCCAAAAGGTGTAAAAGAATGGAAGGCCTTATGGAAATTCACGCAAATACAAGCACTACCCCGCCGGGCACTACTTCTGCTATGCGGTTGAGTGATCCCGGGGCGAACCTAGTTCGCGCCAGAGCTCGACGGTTTCCGGGGGCGAGCAATATAAGGCAGTCCAATTACATTGTGGAGAAGCTGAGGGTTGCAAGCTGGAATGTCGGTTCCATGACGTCAAAGAGCGAGGAGATTGAGGATATCATGAAGCGGAGAGGGATAGACATTATGTGCGTGCAAGAGACAAAGTGGCGAAATACCCATATCGACAGAGCCCGGTTTCTTACGAATTCCATGAAGTACAAATTGTACTACTATGGAATTACAAACCAAAGAAACGGAGTTGGCATTATTCTGGCGTCGTCTTTACTTGGCAGTATAATAAGTGTCGCGAAGAGAAGTGACCGCTTGATCAGCATCAAATTGGTTATCTGCGGAAGGGTGTGGAACGTAATAAGTGCCTACGCTCCCCAAGTGGGATTGCCACCAGAAGAAAAAGAGGCATTTTGGAACGACGTTGACACCCTAATTCAGACCATTCCAGATACCGAATTGGTGTTCTTGGGAGGAGATTTAAATGGCCATGTGGGTGAATCAAATTATGATTACGAGGATTGCCATGGTGGAAAGGGTAGCCCTTCAACGGTCAGAAATGACGAAGGTGAAGCTATTCTGACCATGTGCAGATCGCATGGTTTGGTCATCCTAAATACATGGTTTGTGAAAAACGAGAGACACCTAATCACCTACAGTAGTGGACACGGAGATAGGAAACACGAAACGCAGATCGATTACCACCTCTGTTTCGATTTTATGAGAAGGTGGGTAAGAGACTGCAAGGTGATCTTGGGTGAATCTGTCGTCAGCCAACATCGTTTGCTCCTGTCAGAATTTATTTTGAAAGCAGGAGGAGCAAGAAATAGAAGAACTCCCAAGCCTGTCGAAAAAATCAAGTGGCACAATCTCACAAACGACAACTTTGAACCTGTAGTAACTCCATTCATTGATAAAATGACGGAGTGGTTTCAAAACAACATAAACTGCACCGAGCACAGTCCAACACAAATGTGGAATAGTTTCGCTGAAATGTCAGTAGGTGAGGCGGAAAAGGCACTTGGAGTTTCGAAAGGTCCACTCCACACGAAGAAAGAAACATGGTGGTGGAACACCGAAACTAAGGAAGCAGTGCAAGCCAAATCGAACGCATTTAAGGCATGGACGAAATGTGAGTCAAGCAGTGAAGCCGAACGGGTTCAACTTCGCGAAGATTATATGCAATGCCGGAAGAAAGTAAAGCGCTTGGTAGCTCAAGCAAAGGCGAAGGCAGCTGAGAAATTCTACCAAGAATTAGAAACTCAGACTGCGACCGAAGGACCGTCTTTGCGCGAGAGACCTAAGCACGACGCCAGGATATTTAGGGTCGCAGCCCAAAGGAGAAGGAACGCTCGGGAAATACAGGCGCCAAAGTACGTGGAGGACTCGCAAGGAATGTTGCTGATTGACGATACGGCAATTTGTAGCAGGATGCGAGAGTATTTTGACGAACTTCTAAATGAAGAATTTCCTCGGGCAACTTTTCAAGATGTTGAGCCAAATACCACAAATATTGAAGATATCTCAGAGGAAGAGGTGATGGAGGCAATGCATCAGATGAAACGCGGAAAGGCAGTCGGCCCGGACAAAATCCCCGCGGAATTTTGGTTGAAAATGGAAAATGTCGGGCTTAGTTGGCTCACAGTTCTCTTCAACAAAATCAAAGGTGGGCAACCGATGCCTGATGCTTTCAGGGAAAGTTTTCTTCTTCCTTTCTATAAGAACAAGGGAGACTCACGCAAACTCAACAACTATAGGGCTATAAAGTTAACACCTCATACACTGAAGATCTACGAGCGAGTTGTCTGCAACCGATTGAGAAAGATTGTGCGGTTGAATGACAATCAATGCGGCTTTGTTGAAGGTCGATCTACAGTCGATGCGATTCAGTGCATTCGTGTTGCGATGGAAAAGTATAGAGCAGCACGAAAGGACTTGTATTTTGTGTTCATCGATTTGGAGAAGGCATTCGATAGAGTACCTCGTGATCTGATATGGTTGGCCTTGAGAGCACTTAATGTCCCCGAGGCATACGTCAGGATGATACGAGACATGTATGATGGAGCTACGACTAAGGTTAGATGCACAGCCGGTGAATCAGAAGAATTTCCGGTGAATGTCGGAGTACACCAGGGCAGTGTATTGAGTCCGTTGCTCTTCAACATCATCATGTGCTACTTATTAACACGTGTCTCCGACGGCCTAGAAATATCTCTTCTTTTTGCTGATGATATAGTCCTCAGTAGCCCAAACATCGTTGCCTTGCAAGCTGCGCTTACAAAATGGTGTGACATTCTGGAGGAGCATGGACTGAGGGTAAGTATAACAAAGACTGAGTTCTTATGCTGCCAATTCTCAGACCCAAATGCACCGATACCAGAAATGTACGTCAAAGGAGAGCAGCTTAAGTCTTGTACCAAGTTCAAGTACCTTGGCTCGATGGTGAACAGCGGAGCTACATGCGATGATGACATCAAACATCGCACAAAGGTTGGGTGGATGAGGTGGCGAGAAAACTCAGGAGTTTTCTGCGATAAGAAAATGCCACTGAAGCTAAAGGGCAAGTTGTACAAAACGGTTGTACGTCCCGCACTCATGTATGGATCAGAATGCTGGACCATGTATGAAGGTTACGCGAAAGAAATGACAGCGACTGAAATGAAAATGTTACGCATGTCAGTTGGTGTAACCAAAAGGGACCACATCAAGAGTAGCTACATCCGAGGCAGCTTGTCCATAGACCAACCAATCACCGAAAAGCTCGAAGACCGACGAATGGATTGGTATTGCCATGTTCAACGGCGTCCGCCTGAGAACCCCGCAAAGAGAGCGATATCAATGGAAGTTCCACTTGATGGACCCAAGGCCAGAGGCAGACCAAAGAACACCTGGATGTGTCAAATGAAAAAGCAACAACAACGCATTGGTCTCGGCGATGACACGATCCAAGATAGAGCTGCCTGTAGAAATATGCTGAGAAATTATCGCCAAAACGGGCGATGTGCCTACACCGCAGGTCGAGCAACGCGGAACCATGGAGCGGTATAAAGAACGAGGCAAGGAAGAAGAAGATATGGTTACTAAAGATTATGGAATGAATGTTATATTTTTTGAGAGATAGAGTTTTTAAGACGATGTTCTTGAATGGAATTGAAAATATATGAACACTTGAATCAAATTAAATGTGTTCAAGTATATTTTACAAGTTGGCCTTGGTTACCTTGAAGTCGCATATCATATTAAAGTTTGATGTCTCATCTTTATTTTGTACCAATTTTATCAAAGCTTACTGATGATTTATGGAGAGAATCGGCCGGAGACAAAAAACCGACCGAAAATAGGATTATAGGTACTTGTATGCTATAAATCACCTGGCTTACGATTTCCGAATGTAAAAGGATTGTAAGTAAATGTTTTATCTAAAGTTTTTTTTTAGTCATTAGATTATGTCCAAGAGTAATGTGTATAAAAAATCTGTTGAGTTTTGAACAAACCGAGACCATGGTCCTTTTGGAACTAGGTAAATAAACTATCACCTACTTGCAACGTTATGATTTCAGACGCACAAAAAAGAAACATTTCAAACACAATAACACTGAGCAAAAGTATATCAAAAATAAATAATTACTTCACTGCAATCGCGACGTACACACTTTTTAAACACTTTCGTTTTAAAAAAAAGTTTGTTTTTTCATCCGATTGTTGCGAACTTAGGTACGCAGTCTCAACGAACGGAAGAAATCACGAAAACTAAGCCCATCCAATATCCAAATAGTGGGTTTCAAATGAAAAGAAAAAAAAAATAGCTATAGATTGCAGTGAATAGCTGATGCGTGGGCATTCCTTCAGCTGGCCATCATGTGTTGCACTTCAACAGCGTGGTCTATCGATACAGAACGTCGATTTGTGATGCATGAAGTAAAGATTATTTTGGTCTATGTTTACGATATATGATGGCAATGCTCGCTGGGTAGTGGTTTAATTCAATCACCATGAGCCACAAACACTTCACACAAAATCCGGTTCCTTTTAGTCCGCATTGTGTTTTTGCCAGAAAACGTCTTCAGACAATCCCATTCCAATTAGACTAATTATTATTATTATGATAAAAAAGATTATACCGTTGATTGATGAAACCGACAAAAAAATAAATCCGCTTGTGCGTCAATGTAGAACAAAGAAGTTTGATGACCTTCGATACAACAGCGAATCACTAAATAGTGTATTAAGAATTTCGTGGTGATTGTCATACGAAAATTGTGTCATAAGAAAGATACAAATCAAGATGCAGGACAATTATTCACGTAGACCTATTAAGTATTTTTGTCTTCAGAACTTTATCTGAATCTTGGGGAACAACTTCGGTTGATAAATCTTAAGCCAAAAACTTTCTTCAGATGCTGATGCAACATTCTCATTGTTTTGTACATAAAGGGATATGTGGGTGCATTCACATTTAGTATACAGGGTGTCCGGAAACTGCTTGATAAACGCACCGGACTATGATTTCTCAGTTGATTTCCAGCAAAAAAGTTATATGAACATATTTCGTATTCTAAACCCTTTAGCTGCCACAGGCATTTGAAGATTTTTAAAAAAGTAATTTTCTTGCACGACTTAAAGCTCAATATCTCCACAGCTAGACCAGCTAGAATAGTGAAACAAGATGATTATTACAGCCAACAAATTAACCTAAAAAATAAAACTGACCATACTAAAACCGGATAAGAGGTTTGGTTTTTACAGATCTTCAACGTCAAATTTGTGTGATTTCACCCAAAAACAATCTATTTTTCCCATTTCAATTTTCTCCAACTTCTGCCAAAGCGAGGTGCTTGTACGATTCTTTTAAAAATTGGCCCATAGTCTTACGATCATATCTTTTTTTACATCATTTTATTCTAGCTCCATTATTTCTAACAGTTTTAATACCTTAAGTGCAGAACACTAGGGTTAATTTTAGCTCGAATTCAATACACTTCAATTCAGACTGCCCCTAAAGATCTGCGATTTGGTAAAATATATTGAAATTATGTCAAAATCGAGCCAAAATTAAAAAAACTGTTAGAAATAATGGAGGAAAAATAAAATGGTGTATAAGAAAGGTATATGATCGCAAGACTATGCGCCAATTTTTAAATGAATCGTACAAGCACCTCTTTTGGGCCAAAGCTGGAGAAAATAGAAAAAATTTATTGTTTTTGGGTCAAATCACACAAATTCGACTTTAAAGCTCTGTAAAAAGCAAACCTGTTATCCGATTTTAATGTGGTTAGTTATTTTATAGGTAAATTTGTTGGTTGTAATAATTATTTTGTTTCACTATTCCAGCTCTAGCTTTCGAGATATTAAGCTTGAAGCTGTGCAAGAAAATGATTTTTCCAAAAATCTTCGAATGCCTGTGGCAGCTAAGGGGTTAAGAATAGAATACTTTAATTACGACATTTTCGAAGAAATCAAACAAAACGTGAGGATTTCCATTGAACTGTGGAATATCCTTAATAGCATCCGGCACTCTCAAAGAATTAAAAATATCCATTGAAGTAACCGTTGCAGAAGGCACGTGGTTAACCTGAGACGGGCCAGGAATGCCCATATTAGCACCAAAATTATTCGGAAATTTGCCATCGTTATCGGTCGACATTGCACTTTCTAGAGTATTAAATGTAGCTGCGATTAAGTATTCCGGTAATATTTCACTATTAGCACCAATATTTTCCGATATTACACTAGCGGTAATACTTCAATTCAATTCAATTTCAATTTATTTCTGGTGTAATTTTATGTTTTACAAGTTAATACTCTTACATAATTACCTGGCTCAAGCCTTAACTCTAAGTTTAAGTGTAATTAGGATAATCCAATAATCTTAATTAAGTTAAACAAAGTAGATTACTTGTAAGGAAAACTAATGAAAACCTTACCATAAGAAAAGTATATCTAAAACTTAACCTATGTATTAAATCTAAGCTTAATATAGAGTAGCGTTAACCGACCGCTAATGCTTTAATTATGTTATTATTAATAATTGGGCATCTTGCCAGAAATTTCGAAGTGCTGTTAGATGCTATTTTATTTAAGGGCGTAATTTTTGTTTCGCTGTGCAACTTCTCAGTTGAGTAGAAAAATGTTTTTTTGGCAATATGCTTAAGGATTTTGTTCTGTGTTATCTGAATTTTGCTTTTAACAGTTTTGGAAAAGCGGCTCCATAGGGGGGCTCCATAAGTAGCTATCGGCTGAATAACCATCTTATAAATTAACAATTAATTTTTCAAAGAGAGCTTCGATTTTTTATTCAGCAATGGATAAAGTGAACAAAACGACTTCATCATTTTTTCTTTTGTCTTCTCAATGTGTAGTGAACCTGTTAATTTTCTGTCGAAAACTAGTCCGAGGTAAGTAAGTTCATTGCTCCATTTGATACTATCACAGATAAAATTCAGGGAGACACAGGAAGGTTTTTTTCTTTTTCTTTTTCTGAGAAGAAGATGGCTTGGTTTTTTGCAGTGTTTATTTTAATCTTCCACCTATAATAAAATTGATACAATAATTCTAATTGCAGCTCTAACTTCGAACTAATGTCGTTGGGGTTATCGCTATTGCAGTATATGCATATATCGTCGGCAAAGCATGCAATTGACAGTTACTGGTTTTTGGTAGATCCGCAATAAAAATATTAAATAGCACAGGACTAAGGCAAGATCCTTGAGGAACACCGGATGGAATCGTCTTAATGGTGGACTGAGCTTTTCCAACTTCCACATAGAAGGTCCTGTTTGCTAAAATGATTGAATCATTTTAGTTAAGTATGTTAGGATGCCGAAACTCTGAAGCTTATGTAACAGTCCGTCGTGCCAAACTGAATCGAAAGCTTTTTCGATGTCGAGCGCTACTGCACCTACGGATTATTTATTAGCAAATGACTCTTTGATGAATTTGTAAAGTCGGACTGTTTGATGTACGGTGGAATGTTGCTTTCTGAAGCCGAATTGAAAATCAGGTATAATTTTCAGCCTTTCTGTTACTTCGTTTAAGCGGGTCAATAGTACCTATTCCATAATTTTGCTCATACAAGGAAGTTAACTAATTGGTCTGTAGTTCTGGGGGTATCTTGGATCTTTTCCGGAATTCTAATAGGAACCACATTAGCTTGTTTCCAAGAACTGGGAAGTAAGAAATCTCAGAAAAAAGAGAAAAGGAAGTAATATTGTGCGAGAGAATTGAAGCAATTTTGCTGAAGAGTTTGGTTAGTGTTAGTGCAGGGGAAATTATGCATAGGCGCCGTATAAATTTGAGTGCTTTATGAGGGGGGCTTGGAGGGAAATTTAAAATGTGTGATTAATTTGCATTAGGTGGTCAAAGCCCGACGCACGTCGGGCCATCGACACCAATGATAATATGTATATCTGATGCTGAAAAAAATTAAATAAGGAAATATGAATGTATGCATGTCTGTAAAGTTATCTACGACATTTTTTGGAATAGAAATGATGTGGAGTAAACCTGAATATCTGCTCCTAGCGTGGTCCATCCAGATAGATGCACTCGGCAGGTCTTGCATCTTCGCGTCTATCTGAACGTTGTGATCTTGTCTATGTTTGTTCCCACATTGAACACTAAAGAGATAGATATAAACAGAGGTTATGATCACAATGATATTATCCGTATGCCGCCAAATAGCTGATCAATTACTTCAAAGCTGCCTACTAAGTGTGAACAAACAACAAAAACAATCATATGACGTCATTAAAAGCAAGAACAATGCAGTGGAAAAGTTGCGAACATTACCAGCATATGTGTAAGCTATGAAATGCTGCCGCTGCTGCTGCTATTCAAAGCAGTAACAGCTCGCGAGTCAGTTAGTAATTATAATTATAACGAGGCTAATTTTGGGTGCGGCCAATATCCCCCTTTAGTGCGAATATATTTGTTTGTACATATTTTTTGTAGTTTTCGATAAAGACACACTAATATAAGGTTTGATTGGAATTTAGCTAAATTTTAGGGGAACCTAATTTTAGGGGTTATGGGTGGTTGGCGCATAATGATCCAATGGTCCGATTCTATCGACTTTGACATATATTTTGTAGCTTCCAAAAAAACACATTTCAGTGAGTTTTGGTTTGAATTAGCGCACAAATAAAAAAACAATTCTTAGAAGAGCTTAATTTGGTGGTTTGGGTTTGTATGGCAGCCTCATGACCTCATTTTTTGTTCTATCTATAGGAACACATTTGTGCCAAATTTGGTCAAAATTGGTGGACAAATAAAAAAGTTTTTTTTAGAAGGGCTTAGTTTTGGGCTTTGGGTTTTTGGGCTTTGGGTTTGTATGGAAGCTCCACGACCCCATCATCCGATTTTATCGATTCAAACATACAAACTGGCTGCAGCAAAAAGAAGCATGTGTGCAAAATTTCAGCTTCATAGCTTTTAAGACGGCCCAGTAAAGCACTTCGCAACAGACGGACAGACTGACATCGCCCAATCGACTCAGCTCGTCATGCTGATCATATATTTATATTGTCGCAGATGTCTCCTTCAATGTGTTACAAACATCATGCCAAAATTAATATACCCTTCGGTTGACTCTACGAGCGAATGGTATAAAAAAACATTAAACTGGATGTATGTACAGTAGGGCCTCGGTTTTCGTCGGTAATTGGTTCCTAGAAATCGCGACGCAACACGATACAACGCAAAACGAATTGTGAGTTTTCCATAGCAAATTTTAGAATTTTGTAATAAAATAACGACGCAACGCGAATTTTCACAACGCAAATCGGAAAAATGGTGTTACTTCTAACACAGCACAATACGAAAACAACGCAATGTGAATCGACGCAAATCGAGGCTCAACTGTATTACATAATTTCGGGTTTTCAATTCGCGAATTGCACTGCAACAAAACAACATTCATTGAAGGAAAAATTTTGGTTTCAAACAACAGTCTTGATTCTAATCACTGCAAATCACGTTGTACAAGTCGATATTGTTCGATATACATACATCCAGTATAATTTTTTGTTTTTACTATGAACTGTCACGAACAAAAAAAAAACAAAAGAAACTATGTCCCCCGTTTCATCGGCGCTAATGCATATATACAACTTATTTTGGACATTAATTTGATGTGCTGGTGCAAAAATCCTGTTCGATGGGAAATTTCAGATTGACAAGTAGGTGCAATGATATATCGAGCATATGGACCGGGCGGGTAGAGTGCAGTAGAGGGTGTGTATCTCTCTCCCCACCGCATATGTGGTGGAATTGCTTCACAGAATTTCGTGTATATA